>JARHVA010003113.1:1425000-1680000 GCA_037957365.1 Torreya grandis | reverse complement strand
ACCCAACATGCCTATCCATTCTCATAGGTTACACCTACAGTATTCAAATTATCAGATTTAGCTCAAATTGGTGGAGATATACAATGATTAAGATTACATAGGTCACTTAGCATTACTCAAGACATTTAAAGGGATATACCTTCAGTTTATAGATACATAGACTATTTAGATACAATAGTTTAGATCATATGGATCCATATTTATTTCAGCTTATAAGTTCACATACTATTTAGATACAATGGTTTAAAATACCATATTTGGGGGCATGTATATTACTACACATCTCACACATACAACTTCATACAACATGACACAATTATAAAATTAGATAAAAAACTACATGCATAGTAAAAATCACAATGTTTTGGTCTCCAATTTTTCACATGGGGTATGACATGATAGGTCATATCACATGTGGTTATACAGATTACCAAACTGTACATACACATCACTCACATACCAGATTTGGGGGCATGGCAAAGATGATCATATTATTCATCATCCATGATTATATAGATCAAATGGCAAGACATGCCATTCTCTTCTTACACATTGACCATAGTTTCAAATTACACCCATTTGTACCTAGGTTATCACTAGGTTGGATTATATGGTTGTTATAGTAGTTGGTCCATTGCACTACCCAAACCTAAACTATACAAGTTTGTGTGGGACAAAAGATAGACATTAGCTTTAAGCCTTTAAGCATTTCTCAATTCCAATTTAGCTATTCAAAGTGGGGGCATGATATATTTTTCTAGACATAACATATAAATTCTATACACCCATTCTAGATTACATGAGTTTATGTGGGATATAGGACAAACATTGGTTTTGGGCCTCCAAACATTTTTCATTTTTAGTCAAATTCAACACAGGGGGTACGCATTGCCCTCCTTATCTATGTTACATGGATTCCACTTTTAGATTTAGTTTAAGGGGCATCTATTTTAGGGATTCTTTCTTTCTCCAATAACTATTCAAATATCCACCCACTTCCTTGGCCAGAAAGTGAGTTGGACCCTTTTTCAACACACTTATTTCCATGAAGGTAGGTCCAAGTATGCATTTTATTCTTTTTTATTTTACTCTAGTATTTAATTTCATTGCATCACTAGAATAAAATGGGGGCAAATTTATACACCCTAGATTTGTTAAGCAACCACACATATCATGTATTTTCATAGTCCTTTCATAGGAGACTCCAATTGGAGAATATGATCCTTGTTCACATTAGCCATATCTTTTGTTTTACTCCTCTTGGTTTTGTTTCATGCCTTAGTCACCTTTATTATTATTAGTCATCTATATCCTTCTATATGGTCATTCTAGCTCAGCTAGACTTTATTTCCCATGCTAATTCCAACCCCTTAGGTCCCGACCCTGTAGGATAGGAATGTTGGGGTTGGACTATAGCACTGAACCCTAAGGTGTCCTATTTCTAGTGCTCCTATCTAATGGCATTTGAGTTCTAACAGTTGGGTTTCTTTGCTTCATAAGTCTAAAGCCCTTCTTAGCTTCATAAGTTTTGTTTTCCTTTATAATATTGACCAAATGTGTGAATAAATATCCCAAATTCAAAATAAAGAGTCTCCTACATAAAGGAATTCATAAGGCAGTTTATATCTAGCACTTACTACTTTGGCACAATACATAATTAAAAATTAGTCAATAGTATAGCTCTGCATTCTGCATCACACCTAGACTTGCATGCTTGATCAAGGAAGTGCCTAGGCAAAAGTTCATTCTTGCATCTATCATGCATGTGGATTATGCAGTTCCCCAAAGGAAAACTTCATTTGATCTAAGACCCTAGATTTAGGGTTAATATAGGCAATAATCAAGACAAAAACGGTTCTAGATCATGTGATAATTCTTCCCCTAACCCAGTTTCCCCCTTTTTACTTTTGATGTATTTGTTGTTTACATGTGTGTAGATAAACCCATGGTTTCAAAGATTGAAATATCTCTACAAGGATATATGTCGATAATAAACATCCAAAATTTCATAGACAGGATCACATGAGGATAATGGATAAAACCCAAAAAACTTAGACCTCTATGACTAGTTTGGATAATAGCAACATGAGCTAGATAGTAGCACTAGACCTCAAAGTGTCATATTTTAGTGCTCCTATCCTTTCATCAAATGAAAGATAGATCCATATTCCTAACATCTTCCCAGTACTACACCATAGTTTTTATCTCCTGAATCATTTATTTTAGTGTATTTTTATAGATATGTTTATTTCTCTCCATATGCAATTAATTTGATTAAAATGATCAAAGCATGTATTTTACTATATTTTATTATATTTTTACCCTTACTTTAGTCCCTTTATTTTTAGGAACTAAACATTAGTTTCCTAAAAATAATAAAATAGTAAGACAAGCTGAGTTTCCATCAAGAAGTATTGTTTTCTATAACTATGAAAAGATTGGTCACATTCCTATATTTTGTAAGCAAAAGTATACAAATCAAAATAGGTTCAATCAGGCTCCTAAATTATAAGGAAGAAGACAAATTAACTAATGGAAACCAAAAGTGGTAAGTATGAGTCATGATGAGACTGTAGGTCTAAGTAATCTATTTTTCAAGGTAGAAAATTCTATAGAAGGTGAAGAGTGCAAAGGGCTCTCATTATATACTTATGTAGTGAATGAAGAAACCAAACTCAAGGACAAGACCAAGGTACTAGTTGAGGCTAGTTTTGAGATGTGTATGGATCCAAGTGAACATCCTACCATTTTTGAGAATGTATCATACAAAGAACATCAATTTTCAGTACCTAGTGATGAGGTTCCTAACTGCAAGGTGGATTCTTTAGATGAAAAGGTATGTCTTGAATTTATGTTGTCTCCATGTATTGTAAATCCAATCTTAGAAGAGAAGAAGAGTGATTTATAAAAGGAACTAGTTTTCATAATTCATACTGAGATGAAGAAAAAAATCAATAAATATTATATCTATAAGAGGATTCTAATGGTTATTGGGAGATGTGGGCCACTCCTAGCTTCACTTTATTTTAGAGCATTATGGTGTAAAGGATGTCTCTATTTATGCTTATTAAGAGGATCCTTTCAGTGAAGAAGCAAGTGTTACTATGGTGTTCTTTAGATGGTACTAAAAGGCTAGATATGAGTGTTTTTAGTTGGAACAGGTATGTTCAAATGGAAGAGATGTTATGGTGATGTTAGAGTGATGTCATAGTTGTATATGGTCAATCTACAAGGTCAGATTGAAGGTTTTAAGTGGGAAAAGAGGATTTGTGTTTTTTCAAAATGATATTTTTGCATACAAAGGTCTGTTGACGTTATTCTAGGATACTCTAGGTGGTTTTGTGGTTTAAAGGTATGTTGAAGTCAAATTAAAGATTTTTGTTTGCTCTTAGGTTTCCCAATTTGTGCTTAAGAGTATGCTAGTCCTAAAATGGGTTATAGTATGTATGGGTTCCCAAAGATGTGGAATCTCAAAACTTAGTCCAAAAGAGTGTATTAGTTTTCTCCTAGTGTATAAGAAGTTTTAGCGGTGGATGTTGACCAAAAAGAGGTTTGTTGACTATTTATTTTGAGTTTATAGGATTTTGGGCTTTGCTATAAAAGTGGTCTACCTTATGAATTGAGGTCTGAGGATTTTTAATATGCTAAATGGGATAAATGGGTTGTCAAATCAATCTTTACATAAATTTGAAGGTTTATGGTTTTCAAGTTATTCATGTTTTTATCAAGATGGAAGCATAATTAGTAAGTTGGTTTGTGAAGAAAGTATATTACATAGGGTGATATAGGTGTTAAAAATTGGTATGATTGAAGGGGCATATGAAAGTGATCTAGATATGAAGTTTTAGGTCCTAAAGATGTGTCTATTGAAAGTTGTGGGCTCTGCAAATTCTAGGTAGGGCTATAAGGAAACAATACAAGCCTAGTGAGAAGATGAGTGCTTTTTGTTTAGTTTATCCAAAAGAAAAATGTATGAGTATATAAAATAAATTTATCAAGTTGGATTAGAGCATGTTTCCTATTATATGATTGGCATGAATATTTTTTGTTGGTGGTCCTTGAGGTGGTTTGAGAGAGAAGACTAGTAAGGTTCTTCATGGTGTATGAAGATTTGAATATGCTCAAGTGAAGCAATGGATCAAAATAATTAGGGGGAGTACCTCTGATATGTCTCTTATCTTTTTAAGTCCTCAATATCAGTTGATGCCCAATTTTTCATTGTGTTAAAGGGGGAGAAAGTTCCTATTATGGAGTGTTTGAAGAGAGAAAAAGAAGGTTAGTTGTATATTACTATATGATGATTGTTGACATCAATGAAAAAGGGGGAGATTGTTGGAGAGTTTTTAATGATGTCATGAAGGTGTCCTGATGAGTGGATGAAGTGCCTTGATAGTCTAAGTGATAATGACAAAGTGTACAATGTGCTTGTCCTAAGTATGCTTGAAGGAGGCTTGGTTGATCTTCAATTTTGGCATGGATATAAATGTTTAGGGATGAGTATGGAGTATTTATAATGTGAAATGGTTCATATAATAGGTTTTATATGCTTTAATTTCTTGTGTTCATGAGTGGGTCTCATCTAGTTGATAATTTTTTTCATCTAGACATTTTGGGTCTAGTGGTAGAAAATTTGAGTAGGCAGTTTATTGACATCACCATTGCCACGTGTGGATGAGTCAGGGGAAGTCGGTCATATGGTTGTGATAAAATTTGTGCCTAGTTTATATGTGATATATTTTAGGTCATGTGATGAAGTGAAACATAATATATGCAAGTGCAAAGTTGGGCTCCTAGGTAATTTGATAGTGTTTCTCATACTTAGCCAAATTCACAATGTGGCAAGAAAAGTTGAGTAGGAATTTTGATGTTATTATATTTCACATGTGTAAAGGTGTGAGGAGAAAATTATTATATGGGTTTGTTTAGTTTTATGCATAATTGATTTGTGCTAAATTTTAGATCATGTAATGAAGGGCATCAAAAGATATGCATGTGCAAAGTTGGCCTTCCAGACAGTTCTTGACATAGTTGGCTCTATGGCAAAAAAATGGAGTGAGTAGATTAATAAAGTTAAATCTCACAGAAGTGAAGGTTTCAAGAGTAGTTTGACACATGGTTGGATTATTATATGTGAGGATATCATATGGTACAAATTTTAGATCATGCATCTAAGTGCAACAAAAGTTATTGAGGTCCAAAGTTGGCCTTCCAAATAGATAAACAATGGTCCCCATACTTAGTCTATTTTGTAATGTGTTAAATATCTAGGCCAAATGGAGATCCAATGGTTTTCAAGAGTCTGTATATATATATATATATATATATATATATATATATATATATATATATATATATATATATATATATATATATATATATATTTACAGACTCTTGAAAACCATTGGATCTCCATTTGGCCTAGATATTTAACACATTGCAATATGTGTGTGTGTGTGTGTGTGTGTGCGTGTGTGTAGTAATTCAAATGGGTCAAAGTGTTTGATGTTTAAACTGAGTAAAGATTGGGTTCATTAAAAAAATATCAATGAAATGTGTTCATTCCAAGATGTTAGGAAGCAACAAGATGAGGACAAGTCTTCAAGGTTTAACACTAAGGAAAGGTAAAAGATAAGGATTTAACAGTGAGTGTTTTTTCATACAAATTTATCAAATGATGCATGTTTCATGATAAAGACCTGGATGATCTATAGAGATCGATGGTGCACAATGAGTCAATATTACAAGATTGCATGAGATAAGGTCAATTATTCTAAGTTTAATGTTTGGGCATTGGTGCACTATGCATTAAAGTTATAAGAAGATTAATGGTTTGTAATTTATCTAATAAGTGAGGACACAAGATGATAACATGGTATTCGATGTTTAATTTTAACTGTTTGAATTAAAATATTTGAATTTAATAAAAGAAAAACTAGTTCTCTATATTTTGGCTATAACTTTCGATCCAAGTAGAATTTTCCAATGGTGTAAAAATAAAATTTGTAAAAGACTCAAAGGAACATCTAGAAATATAAATTTAAATATCTAAAAGTGTGTACAATAAAATATATTAAGGTTTAAATTTTACTATGTGTTTAGCATTCATCTGTTAAAGACCCAGAAATAACGTTTGAGCTTGTGTTGATGTTGTTTCAATGTCTCATGATGAATTAGATATTTAAGAGTATTATATAATATATGTGTATATTCTATGTGCTTTATTAAGGATTAAATAATCATATCTAGTATGAAAAAAGGTTTAGAAACTGACTGTGTGTTTGTGCATAGACTATACGTGACTTGAAAAGGATAATTGATCTTATGTTAATGTTGTTTTGATGTTTCATGATGACTTAGCTATTAGAGAGTGTTGTATAATCCATGAGGATCATATATATGTATTTTTAAGGTTTTATCAATCTATCTTGAATATGAACAATGCTTAGTAAGTTTAATTTGTGTTCATTCATGGTGTTTCTATATACAAGGCCATTGTTTGAGTTGATAGATCATACATAGAGGCGAGTAGAGATGACTGTGATCATTTGAGGATGACTAAGTGTCATTTAAAGTGGAATTATGATTTTGGAAGTGGTCTTATCTTTATATATTTATCATTTTTGTGATAATAAAGTCAATAGGTCTCCATAATACCTATAAGGGCCTATTTGAAAGGTGTAGCTACTTAAGGGTGACCCATAAAATGCTATGGCTAACCTACGAATATTGTTTTTGAGATGTGTCTTGATGTGAGAGATGAATTAAGGGATAATTCATTCCTAATGTCCAATCAAGATGTTAATAATCATGAATTCTCTATAAATAGTGAAATCAAAAAAGTTGATTTTTAGTTGTGAGAGCTAGAGAGGTGGGCTAGAGGTGTGGAAGACTTGAGAGAGTTTTGTATGAATGGAGTATGCATTGAAGTGAAAAAGAGAGGATAGGTGGTGTGTCTTTTGGATGAGTTTATGTGTAGATTATTTTTTTGACTAAGTGTATGACTTGCAAGTTATATTTTCAATGACAGAAAAGTGCTCTCACATATTTACAATTAGAGGATATGTGAAGAGGTCTGAGTGTGAATATGAGGATAATTTGATTGAATAAGGAGAGAGATTATGATATGCCTATGTGAGAGGCATGTATGAGATATAAAGGAAGTTAGTGTAAGATTTAGATAATCAGATATCCATCATCGGGTGTTGAAGACATCAGTTTTAAGGTGGAGGTGTTCACTTCAAAGGAGGGTATAAAAGACTTGATCTTCTTTAGGGGTAATTTCTCCTTGTGAAATAGGTGTTTCAGTAAAGGACTTTGGTTAGGAGTACTTGATCATGGTTTATGGTCTAAAGGACTTGACTAGTCTCTTGTTTGTAATGTCTTATAGGACAAGTAGTCCATGTGTTATAGGCTTGAGAGTGGATTTTATTTCCCATGAGGGTTTCCCATAATAACTATGTGTTGTGTGTTTGATCTTGTGTATGCATTGAATGAATTATCTCTCTTGTTTATGTTACTTGATCAAGTTGGTATATGATATTTTTTTAATAGTTTGAAATGATTTGAATTGAAATTAAAATATCTGGGATCATTGATTCATTCCCAATGATTGTAGCTCTAACAATGTAAGTATATATGTTTTACCATTTTGTATATTATTTGAGTATATTATACCAAAAAATTATTTGAAGGAATTAAGACTATACAAGAGGCATATCAAGGCATGGAAAGAGATAAACCAAAGAAGAAAATAATGGAATGGTTGAAAAGAAAGAAGAGTCAAATGCAAAAAATAATGAGGTAAGAAAATAAGTAGACATGAAACAAGAGATAGATGAGATGATGTAGGCCTTAGCTCATTTGAAGTAATGTATATAAGAATAAAATCCATTAGAATAAAAATTATGCATCAAAAAGGTGGTCAAGTGGCCGATTAAATAAGTTTTGGAAAGAAAAAAGACAACAAGAATTTAGAGGCATGAAAAATATGATAAAGACACTAAAAAAAATAATCCAATGAGGAAATATATCCTGATGCTCAATAAAAGCTTGGAAATGATGATGAGGCTTAAGCATTCCAAGATGCACATAAATATTTTGAATATGGTGAAGAGTTCTACGATGCCTTAGAATATATTTTAGTTGAAGGAGAGGAAGTACACAAGAAGAAGGTGTCTTCAAGGACTCAAACCATAAAGAAAATAATACTATTACAGTAGACCTTTAAAGAGGCAAGTTAGCCTCAATATTTTAATTCTAAATAATGTTTTATTATAGGAATGTAGGTTGATAAAGAAAAAATTTAGTTTGAAGACTTACTTTTTGAAGAGGTCAAGGAGGAAAAGGTGAGGTATTTTCAATATCAAGGATAAGATAACTCAATCATGTCCAAGACAAGAGAAGGGATGAAAATAAAACCTCACAAAGGACTCAATAAAAAGAGATGATATGGTATCAACTCAAGAGAAATAATTCATTCTAAGAATGAAAGAGATAAGACTGAGTGAAGCACCTCAAGACACAAGAAGACAAAGAGTGACCTTAGTTGCTAATGATTAAAGTAAGGAGTAGGTAAAAAATATGAATAAGAATGCAAAATTTAGGTTTATCAAAGGTCATAAGGAAAATAATCAAGATGAAGAATATGATGAGTGTACACTAGTGCATTGTCAACTCCATGAACCAAGGAAGGCAAGTAAAGTTATGAGAAAGTATCATCCCAAAGTCATGATCACATCAAGTATAAAACCCCACAAGGAGATGATAGGAAAAGTATGGATAGCCAAGAGTGTCAAATAAGAGTGATGTTGAAGGACATTGTAATGAAAAGGCACTTCAAGAAAACATAAGAGGAGATGATAAGGATCATGAAATCATTGAAGAGATCATTAAGTATCATGCCCTGAAGTTGATATGCCCTAAATATGTTGATTGTGTAGATATGGAAATGAAATTTCAAGAGACACTTCAAAAACATATGGATAAGGAGAAATATGGAAATCAAGAGACCATGATAGAGTAAGATAAAGATAAGGACATGCATATTCCTCATGAAGAGGGAAACTTGAAAGAGTAATTACATTTAGATGAGGAAAAAATTATTCCTAAAATAAGTGAAAATGACATTCAATCAAAATTGTATATGACAAATAATGAAGAGACAAATAAGGAAAGTCAAGGAGAGAGGCCACAAAAAGATGAGCCAAGTAAGCAAAAGCAAGGTAAGAATTCCATATGCCATTATGAACCTAATTTAATTAAGGAAAAAATAGTTCAAGGGGAGAAAATAATAAGGAAGTGGAATGTCATCATGAGGAAACCATAAGAGATAAATATGTAAGTATATTATCTTTCAAGGAAAGGAAGGTTATTAAGGAACCATTGGAGAATCTGAAGGAGGAAGAATGCAAAAGCAATGAGAGTGAAGAGATTAAAGGGAAAGGAAAAGATCTAGTAGACAAGAGAATGTTTAAATAGAACACAAAATCATGTGATGGTATAATAGTATTAATTCCTAAGGAGGATGATTTGAAGGTAAACCAATATAAGGTTGATGATGGAAACAATGAACAAACCATTGAGGTTGTTTTGAGTCAAGAAGGAAGACTATTTGTTTATTGAATTTAGGAGTTGAATGAGGTTTATAAGGAGCATTTAGTATATGCTCAAGAATCTTAATTCATAGTAAAAACATTGAATAAATGGTGCCACTACTTGTTTCCAAAGGAATTTGGGCATAGTTGGAAAATTGAATTGCACAAGGCACTGTATAAGGAAGAGTGATTTCAAATAGTCCTACAAGGCTTATGGGCATCCAATAAAAATGGATAAGAGCCCATGGATAGACTATTTGATCTAGGAGAGGATGTTATGAAAATAATAACAATCATACATACCAAGGGAGACCATGAGAGACAAGTTGTTGAATTACAAACATGGTTTTAGTCAATTTCAATTTATACACATGGTAGACACAAAATATTTTTATGATCTTAGAGATTTGATCAAAATAGAGGAGAGAAGTGATGATGAATAAAATCATACTTCATCTATGAAAGGATGTTTTAAACAAGGTAATTAGTTACATTCATACACTAGGAAGCACAAAAGAGATGTTGAAGTAAAGAGGAAGAAGAAGAATGAGAAGAGTGATAGAGGAGAAAGACTAGATTATAAAAGAAGAAACAATTAGAAGGCAAGGAAAAGGCTTAACAAATTATAAATGAGCTATAGCTCAAAATTTCCCACTTGAGGAGTATGATGCAAGTGCATAATTTTAAATAAATAAATTATGTTTATTTTGGATCTTAAGGAGTCTTAGAGGTCCTAAGTAGTCAATAAAATCCATATTATTATTCATTTGTCTTTGCTAGCACATTTAGAGGCATTTTCAAGTTTTCCTACCAAAACCATAATTAAAAATTTTAAACTAGTTATAGAGTGGTTTTGAAAGTCTTAGGTCCATTTCAAGGGTCATGAACTTTGTGTGAGGGGTTATAGATGTATATAAGCATGTAATAAAATTCATATAATCATTATCTCTGTGTAACTTAGTCTAGAACCTTCCTCATTTTAAATCTAACATAGGAAATGAACAAATTTGTCTTGTTTGAATGAGTTACAAGGTTATTAAGAGATCTTTGTTGTGTAAAAAATATCAAACCAATTGTGGGACATCAGTTATAAGTTTATAATATTTTAATCACCACTTTAGGATCCCAAAATAAAAAGTAAGAGGCATAAAATATGAAGTTGCAGGTCTTGATAAGGTCATTGTTGAATAAGTTGGTAAAGGTTACATGTCTGCATCTCTGTTTGAGTAGGTATTTTGAATAAAAATACATCTTTTGTCATGTTACATGCAATAATTTTATGTGTTATTATATATTATAAGTATTATTCTCCTTTTTCAAAATGTTAATGTTGTTTGTTTTGATTATAAAATTTTGAAACACTATTTTTAGTGTCACAGTTAGGGAAACAAAACCTTGTTTTTCATGACTTTGTGAATTGTATAACTAAATAATCATTTTTAGAGGAGGATAACCAATCAATAATAATTTTCCAAGTTATAGGAGGATTTGAAGATGACAATTTAATATATTATCAATTATTCACTTTTAGCATGTAGAACCCTGAACTAGGGTTTGGAAGTCAAAAATAAGTTTAAAATGGTGGAAAGTCAATATTTCATGTTATAATTCATTTTAATGTTGTTTTAAGTGGAATTGGTGATTTTGGAGTAAGTTATGCCTAAATTACAAACTACAGAGCTCTAAATTTAAGCCTAGAGACCTAATTATGAACATTTCTTAAATTTTGAAGGTAAGTGAACTATTTCACTCGAGTGTGAGAATTGGATAGAATAAAGGGTGATACAAGGAATTCATGGATGCCTTAGAACACCTTAAATAAGTTTTAAAGTCTATTTAAGACTTATAAACCATGTTAAGAAGGCCTAGGGGCCCTATTTCGGGTGTGAATAAAATACTTGAAGAAAGAGAAAGTGATAACACTCTAGAGGAGCTGAGTGATATTAATTATGATGAAAAGAACCCTGGTAAGTTATTTGGGTGAATGAAAAAATCCTAGTATAAAACAAGAGTCTTGAAACTTGACATGAATACTAGTAGCCTTATAGAGGTAAAGTGTAAGTGAAAGTAGTAAGAGAAGTGGAAATATGGTAGGTAGATGGGTTAACATATAAAACCATTGAAATGGGCCTAAAATGATGAATAAATTAATAATTGAGTAATGGAATCCTAAAATATATATCTATAATCATATAAGACTTATAACAATAACAAACATTGTTATAGTATAAGAGATATATAGATAACCCTTATAGAGAAGGCTACAATCCAAGCTTAGAAATCAGAGGCAATTTGTATCTACTTACATCAAAAACTCTTAAGGTTATTTTTACCTCATTCATACCTTTATTTTTAGCTTATTCACATGGTTAAAACTTCACTATATCCTCCTTATGTTCACTTACTTTCATAACATCCACATCTAATGTTTCTTTCCAATAAACTTGAAACTCTTCTTGGCTTTAATTTTTACTCACCTGTAACTCTACATGGATGAAATATTCACTCACATATATTGTTTCACTCATAGAAACAAGTACCATGTCTTGGTTTTCCTCAACCTCATTACCATCCAAAATAAAATTGACAATCTCATTGCTATCATGAACTAAGAAAAAAATAGAATGATCCCAGTGATGGGTCTTCACAAATGCTTTCCTATCATCACATAATGGGTCTCCAAATTTTGGTAATAATATATCACATACATATCATCCTTCATAAGGATTTATTCACTAATGGGATTCAAGAAACTCACATTCACATTATTGTTCTAAAAATTAGTATTAGGCTCTACATATAGAAGCCTATCCTTGTTGCCTTCCAAGACAACATGCTCATTAGTATTCCTATGCACCACTTTGCTACTTATCATAGTAGTCTTTGGCTATTAACATAATAACTCCCCATCTGTATTATCAATCTTGGAAATATTATTCTCACAAACACTCTCAAGCCTCTTCAAACTAATATTCATTAACCATTCTAACTGTAATTTTGGGTGCATAAATCGAACCAACATCTTGGAAACTATATGTTCCCACTCACACACCTTCTACTTACCTTTCACTTGTATACTCCCTTTGATATCTTTCTAATAGTGGTTTCAATTTCACTTAACTAATTAGATGCATCCTTCACCCTTATGGGGTTAATAATATTCTCATTCATGAAACACATCTCTAGCTCAACTATCCAAGTCATGAGTTGTTCTAATTTTTCTTGTCGATAAAATAACTAAATATTATTTAAACATTTACCTCTTTTCTTCACCACAACCTCAGCTAGTCTCTTTCATCTATTAGATTATTTTCCTCTGATTTCTTGGCCTTTATCCAAAGAATCTATTTATTATTTTAGGGAGAAAAATCCCACAATGAAATCTTCTTCATCACCATCACATGTAGGTACATCTACATCACCAAGTGCAGTTATATTCAATCGTTCCTAGAACACTTTTAGTATCTCTGTGAAGTCACACATATCACATGATCTTATCTTATGTGACATATCTCACAATGAATCAAGAAGATCCTATTTCATAACCTGAAATAGAATCAAAATTGAGCCTCTCACAAACTCACACACTCTTGTAGGACTTCACATAATTGAAACCACCAATGAAAGGTTCTCAATAACTTGCAACTCTATGTAGACTTCTCTCTTACATCCCTCTACACATTGAGGAGTTTTCACAATAATACCTACAAGAAAACTCCCTTGATCTGATACCAATTGGTGATAACACAAAGAGGGGGATACCAATTAAGGCATTCCATTAACTCCTATGTTTTATGGGTTCACCAAATCAAATAGGCACACTAACATTTTGTCAAAACTTGACTATCTTACTACAAAGATCAATTTCATTCACTTAACACAATGGATCAAAATTCAATATTATTTCCACAATTTGGATTATTAAATACATAAAAAACATGTAGGAAATAAATACAGACACCTCTAGTCTCATACAAAACTTTTTCCTTCAAATTTGATAGTTTACATAGTCACTTACACAAACTAATAAGAATGGAAACAATACAATCTGGTCTTATTCTATAATTTCTAGTAGAGAGATAAATTTAAGAATGTAAATATGTTTAAATGTATTTGTATGGGTGAATTATTATATCCCCCAATGTTTCTTTGTCTTATCTTATCATTTCGCATTCATCTCAGGCATTACATGCTCCAGACAAGACAAAGAAAGTCAATAATCATGTTTATGCCCACTAAATTAATTCTAGTCAGGACTTTGGGGATCATTTACCATTGGTAAGATATAATATATATTTTCAAAGAAATATAAAATATTTTAGATCATGTTGGGTCTTTATTTTAGTTAAAACCATTTTGAATGAGCTTTAGACCCAATTAGGTTCTAAAATTTGATTACAACTGCATAAAGAACTTAACTCTTACCAAGACCATTTTAGGATTTACATCCTTGGTTTACACTATGAGTGATAAAGAAAGCCATACCTAACCAAATCAAGATTCATACTATGAATATAACTATGAGTAAACATTCAAATGCATCCTGACCTAGTCAGGTCCAAAACTTTGTGCAACACTATTAAATTAATTAAGAAACTATTGACTATTTTGACCACAAGTCAAAATAGGTCAACCCCCTATAGTCAAAAAATTGTATAGGGTACTATTATAATGTTATAGGGTGTAACATGATCCTTTTTATAAGATTTAATGTGCTATTAGCCTTGGTCATGGTCACATTTGGTCCTAAGTCATTCTATGTCATTTAAGGGTCATATTTGGGTCAGAAATGAAAGTGGTATAGTTTTCCAAAGTGTAGAAGTGTTTTAAAATTAATTTCAATGTCTAATATGTCATACCCTATCAGTAATTATCATTACTAACTAAAAAACTTGTAGGGGTTAAGTGAAATCAAGAAAATAATTGAAAAAGGGAGTTTTAAAAGTTGTACGACCTATGGGGGAGTATGGCACATGTGGTAACCTCATGTAGTGTACCTTAATCTTCCATTAATACATTTACATGATTTATATACTTTATAAGTACTATAAATGGTTGAAACTATTATGCTTATTCATCACTCCATTAGACACGCAAAACTAGTTAATATGTCTTCTAATGGTATGGCCAATAAGAGAGGTTCTAGGTTAAATAATCTTGGTGGTGGATATTAAACTTTGTTTAATTTATTTTCATGGAAGGATTTATAATAATGTCTGCCTATACTTTATGAACCATTCTTAAGAAGTTGACTATCTTATTTTGCTTACAAATCCCCATACCCTAGATGTTTTGCTTATGTACAAGCTTATCCATACAATCCAACTGATAAAATTGATTCTAAAGGATATTTACATATTTATCTTATGGTTTAAATCTTTTTTTTCATGTTTGGAGTTGATTATATAATCCAAACATCTCAAGTTGTAGGTTGACACCACCATTACTAGTGGAGGCATGTTACACCAAATGAAAAGGTCTTAGTTCTTAAAATGGTTTTAAGTTAGTGTGATATGTTATGTTTCAATTTTTTCATGTCATGGTATTCAAATAATTCCTTCCAAGCTCAATCTTAATGGTTAGTATTCATAGAGTTACAATCAAAATACATAGCACACCATCAGTTCTTATAAGTATCATCGATAATCATGGTGTATGAAACTTTGATCATGTTCATGAAGGTGTAATGAAGATTTAAAGGTTTTAAAAACATTAAAGGAACATGATAAATAATCCAAAACATTTAAATGGTATGAGATGGACTGTGATGCCCAATGCAAACTACACACACAGTCATACACCATTGATGTGCATCTACAAGTTTCCCATGGAAGGCCAAGCATGTTGAAATAAATCATTTGAAAAGGTTTTAAATATTTCATGGTGTAAGGAATAAATTTAAAGACATTAAGAAGTTCTAATGATGATTGTAAGCCTATGTACTATGCACATTCCTCATGTCTCTACTCACTGCCATGTATATTGAAATGCCCACCTATAGGTGGCTCTCAAAGATATCTAAAAGTATTGCATATAAGGTGTGTGGACATGTTTTGACACCTTATTTAAGGTCATAAAGTGATGAAGTTATGATAACAATCATGATTTAGGTCATTGAGTGGTAGAAATTGGCTTTAGGAATAAGTTTCCTTAAAAACTCTAAAATAGAGCCTTGTGTACTTTTGGTGTTGCCATATGATGAGATTATAGGGAGTATAGATGAATCTAAGTGATCCTATCATGAATAACTATCCTAGGGGATATTGTTTGACCAAAATAAGTGGTAATTTTGTTTTAACATGTGATGATTAAGAGGCTTCCAAATAATGTAATTGTTCATTGCAACTTTCCAGTGTTTATTATGGTATTTTGAACCTCTAGGTGATCTTACACTCCAAGATAGCAATATAAGATCATGTATTCATGGTAGATGGATCTATTGAAGGTAAGAGACACATTAATAATTAAATAAACTTGAATAAGGATTTAATTTTAAGGTATCAACTTATATCAACACCTATAGGTGCCTTTCCCTCAAAAGGATTACCTACAGTTAACTGTAGGTACCTACTTGCAAGTTCATAGGTGAACCTTAGTGATTAGGTATACAAATAGGAACACCTATAGGTTGTATTTATTTACAATACTTCAAAGGTATCCTATACCATGTAACACATGTTTAAATAGATGAAATACAACCTGCAAGACCTTTGATGCTCCAAAAATGGATAACTATAGTTGACTATAGCATGATAGTGAGCTAGAACACAATGATTTGGAGGATAGCCTAGCATAAGTATGATGAGACAAGTTCAAATGAATTATAATTGAACCTAGATAACCTCAATAAGTTAATATAGCATGAAACAAGTACTAACCCTATAGTGTACACATAGAGGTAGGTATATTTTTTGAGGAAATACACAATCACACTTGAATATCAATTTGGCCACGTCAAGAGAAAGTTATGCATTGAAGATTTGGTTAAGATTGAGTGTTGATATACATGAGAGGGGATTCATAGTTTTTATATTAAATTCATAATACTCTCATATATTATAAATATGGCATGGAATGGTTCTCAATAACAAACTATAGTCCATATTTGCAAACCCTGTAGTTAGTAAGCCACACAGGAGTTTGTCTTGGATTTAGGGTGTTTGAGGGTGATATGAGTATCAAAAAACCTTAAAAATTTATATAGAGTGTCACCACCACTTTATAAAACACATCATATAATTTTTTTACATGAGATAATAGGGGAGATTCCCTCTATTCTATCTTAGATAGAGGGCACTCCAAGATGAATACACCTTGTAGGTTTAGTGAACAAATGATTTGAAGGAAAGATAAAAAATATTGGTGATTTTAAATAAGGTTTAATAAGTTGTGTTGGACTTATAAAAACATATAAAATCCATCACAATCATATCAAGATACTTAGAAGTGGTTGTGGGTAATAAATCACAATTAAGACCTTTATGTCTAAACTAGGCGTATTACCCATTTGGAGGTCTAATACCAGTTTTAGGGATAAATGAGCATTTAGAAAAATTGGATAAAATTCATGGAGATTTATAAGGTTGGAAAAAACCTTTGGTTTATAGTAAAACCCTATAGAGAGTCCAACCTTGGCTCAAACCAACTCAGGCTTGCATATAATGCCTTGGAGGACTCGAGAGGCCAACTTTGGAAGCTCACAACAACATGGATTATTATAATATGAGTATTATTAGTTGGGATAAGTTTAAGAGGGTCCAAAACTTTAATTTTGTGAAATTTTTTCATAGGTTGAATTTTAGACCTTTATGAACAAATGCTAAGGGTCAAAAGCACCTAAAACCCTCTAAAACCCTTAATAAAGACTTGATTAGAAATATGAAGAATGAAAGGCACATAATATGGATATTTTTAGTAGTAAAGTGACTTTTAATTTCATAAGAATATCTAGGGATAATCCCCATAAATTTGAGTTCTACCCCACTTATATAGATGGGGTGGAAAGTGGATTTTATTGATAGTTTTGTGTGTTGTGCATGTATAAAAGGGTTTCAAAATATAAAAATAACTTTGGGAGTTATAATGGGACATAATATAACCTCTCATATGAATTTTTTGCTTCAAATAAGTTCAAAAGTGCATATGCTATCATCTTCATCTAAGCCAGTCCAAACTCGCATATTAAACAAAGAATGATCACAAAGTGAGAAGGTGAAAAATATAAGTGGGAGGAATTTTAAGGTCTAACTAATGAAATTAGAGACATGAGGACCATTTAAAAGTGTTATAAACTCCCCTATATAGACTAGGTTGAGAAACTGAATCACATCTTGGGGCCAAGTGTGAAGGGTTAGTGGAAGAAGAGTGATTATGACTGCAGGAAGTGAGAACACTTGGCCAAAAGAATATTTATGATTAGGGACAAATAAAATGAATTTTGGATAATTTTTATAACCCATCCCTTATGTTTTAATGATCTCATCTATCCCTAGTCTATTGTGGAGTGCTCAAAGAAGGACAAATGATGAAGACAATTTTTAAGGAGTAAGTTGAAGAGTCCTATTCCAAATTTTAGGAGTTTCATGCTTGAAGGGATATTTATCCAAGTAGGACTTGAATGGTATATTTTATATTCCTTTATATTTCATATGTAACTCCTTATCTTAGGTTGATAAGTGTTTTTGTGACTCTTGGACTTCATTCTCCTCTCTCATCTCTTAAATTCTATAAGTACTAGCCATTTTGGATCTTGTTGGTTAATTTAACTCCATGTATGGTGAATAAATATTAGTTTAATATAGTAATTTTAATTTTAATAATAAATAAAATATATTTTTGAGTTCATGAACATTTTTTCTAAGTGTTTGAAGTGATGAATGGTGAGGTCTAGTGATAAGTTCTATCTTTGCTTCTCCTTATCCTTTTATGTTTATGCAATAGTTCTCATTATAACATGTCATATAGAGTATGTCTAGTGTTTTAGGATAATTTAAAGTGTGAAAGTGTCTTTAGATACAATAATCTGATCTCTGGTCTACTTACCTTGAATTATCTCATGTATATCACCTCTATATTGAAACACTTATATTAGAACATCTTAGAACTTTGAGGCTAATTTGTAGGTCTTGTTCTTAGTGAAATAAGTATGATAGAATAGTGGATATATTCATGGTGTATCACCCCCTAAGAGTATATTTATTTCATGTATACTTATGTCCCTTTTCCCACAAACAATCAATATAGGTGATAAGCACTTCAAGGTAAATTTAGGGAGCTAACCCTTAAACCTAGAGGTCTACTTCTACTATAGGTAAACCCACATACCTAGAAGTATTCCCATATTGCCTATATATGGAGGAGGCTTGAAAAACCTCCTATAGTGTGAAATATTTGGTGATAATAGTTTTGGAATGAATAGTGGGATCCATTATCCTAAATATAACTTGTCAAGGTGAAAGTTGGTCTTGACAACATCAACTAGATATTGGTGTGATACTTAGCATTTGGTGTCTCCATTAAAGATAAATTATGGTTGTATACAATTATTTTGTCATATATTTTATCTCATAATTTATGGTCATTACTAGGTAATCTTCTAGTAGAGTGTTAAATCTTATCAATCCACCTATTTAGCCTAAACATCCTCTTGAAGTTTAATACCCCCACCCTAATCTGCCCTTTGAAGATCAAGAGAATTTTACTAACAAATAAAGTGAAGAGATTGAATAAATCATGGATAGTAAACATGACTTCCCTAACTTTAAAAATAAAAATCCAATCCATCTTAATTCATATGATACCATTACCCCTAATGATACAAAGAGTGTGCCTATATTCAATGGTGAAGGTCATGTCACACCTAGTGAACACATCAAGGATATATCCAATTTTTGTAGTTTTCATAATGTCATTGAATATAATATTTACATTATAATCCTTACCATGTACCTTAAATGGAAATCACTTGATTGGTATAGGACCTTTCTCACTGTATGCATCACAACATGGGATGAATTTGGAGTGTTGCTAACTTCAAGATTTGAGGATGAGATTTACCACTCTTCACTCATACATCAGATCAATGTAATCAAAATAACCAATAAGGGAAAAAAACCATGACTTTAATAAGAGATTATAAAAGACTTGGCATATTTTTCCTCCTCCTATGAGACCACCTGCTAGTTTTGTCTTTCCTACATACCTGAGATCCATTGGTACTGATATTGCCATCATGCTACAATCCATGGGTGGTTTCACTCTTCTTGAAGCATATGAACTTACCATTAGAGTTTAGAATGGACTCATTAAATCTATAAAACTACATCTTCAAGTTTCTATGCCTTTGTTGTCTAATGTTCTGGCTACTACTCCAAACATTACCCATGTTAATGCAAATACTAAGCCTAGGACTACTCCTAAGAAGGTACATGATGACATGGATAAAGATGCATAAATTTAAATGTTAAGAGATTATATTGGCAAGTCAATATGCAAATAGGTTCCAATAAAATACCCCATCCCTATAAATAGTAATATGGCCAATAATATGGGAGAGGAATAGGTCAAAGGAAGCCTAACTTAAATAGTCCTACCAATGTGTACAATCTTAATTATACATCAAACATAAGAGAGATGGTACCAGTGCATAAGAAATTGGTATAAGGGGAATAATTAAAACAAGTTAAATTCATGGATACCAGTGAAGGTTTAGAGTAAGCTATAGTTTCCAAAGGATGAGTCACCCCTCTCTTATCAGTTGAAGATGAAGTCATGATGCAAAAAAATGAAGGTTGGTAGCCTCAAGGAGAAAGATCCACCAACTTCCTAGTTGAGTACACTTTTATGCTCAATCAAGGAACTTCTATTATAGAAAACACTAGGGACAAGATCAAGCCTTTAGGAGGTGATATTAATGTGCCTATAAGTTCATCTAATCCTCTTATAAAGTATCAAGGCATCGCTACAAGCATGATAGTTCTAAATACTCCTGCACCTCCTCCAAATCAAAATGTGGTAAGGTCTACTCAAGGTGCCTCAATTCCTCAAGTTATAAAAAATTATTTTCATCCAAATACTCAATAGAAGGTAATAAATTCTACTCTAAACATACTGGATTCATTAAATAATGCAAGGGCATCCATTTCTCTTTGGGATGTCCTTCATATGCTTGGCCAAAAAGAGCTCTTATAGAAATAACTATCCACTATTCCTATTAGTCCTTCATATTCAAGTCAAAGTAGTGGTCATGCTTTTATTACCAATTCCCATAAAAACATTATCAAACCATCTACCAAAGATGATAATCCTCCACCAGTTTACTTAACTCTCATTATGGGTAATAAACTAGTCCATAATTGCATAGTTGATAGTGGAGCCTTTACATCAGTCATGCCAAAAATTGTAGCTAATAAGTTGGGCCTAAAATATGAGCCATGTAGAAAATGAGTGATTTAGTTAGATGGTACACCTATCAAGATAATAATATTGATCAAAAAATTTAAGGTTTTCCTACATGATTGCCCTAATTTTCCCATCCTTCGAGACATTATTGTTATTGAGTTGCGTACTCATTTTGCAATCTACCTTTCAAGAGATTTTATACCCAAGATAGGTGGCTAGCTCTCATTTAAATGGTCCTTCTTGGAATTTAAGACAAGATATGTAACCAAGGTGACCATAATAACTCAACATCTTGTAAGGTTTCAAATTGAACCCTATGTTTAAGTAAGCTCTAACTTGAATTATGTGATTAATGAGAAAGAAGTGTCTAATGTAGATGATTGTGTTTCTTCTAATATTGAAGGCATAAATGAATTATTTATAGATGAGTATGGGGTAGATGATTATGATCATAATCCATATTCATCCTTTGAGAAAACTAACCTTAGCACCTATATTATCTATGAGGAACCATTTGAGCAAGCTAAAATAAGTGTTAAACATTCTTTCTCACAAGTTGATGAGAATAACTACTTGATCCATATATATGATAATGATATATTGAAGACCCTCATTGATCACCATAGTGGGAAGAATGATGGATTTATACCTACAATTAATGAATCTTCCCTTGATGATGACATTCATGAGGAAAATGAAGATAACTTTTGGTAAAGTTTCAATGCCATATGTCAAGAATTTGAATAGTTAATTAATGCTACTTACTATCCTAATAAGTTTATATCTGATGTGTTTTCTGATGAGTCTAACAAACATGATGTTGAGTTCTCCATCAAGCATGAAAGTGTATATCAATCTATTATCCAAGGGTCTATAGTCATATATGAGTTTCATGAATCTAAGAAATATTTGTTGTGCTTAAAGAACAATCAAGAGCCCAATCTAAATTTAAACCTTATTAAGAGGTATTGGAACATGGTGAAGAGGGACTTGAAGATCATCCAAATCAAGTCTATTCTGTCTAAGAGGATGGAAAGATTGAGATAGTTTTCATACCTTCTAGTCTATAATTTGAGAAATAGAAATCAGGTATGACATATATCAGTCAAGTTATAGCTCCAATAAAGGTCTTTGAAGGATAGAAAATAACATTCATGAAGGTTCCAAATAGTCCACTTGTAGGCCTAAGAAGACATAAAGGTGGTAGGATTCTTGATCATCTACATATGTAAGTGGTTGATGATGAGCATGCTTCACATGCTATATTGCCTTCATGGAGTCACAAATATGAAAGAGGAACCATATTTAACCCTATTTGAAGTATGGTAAGATGTTTTCACCTCAAGAGTGAGGTCTTGTAAATAGAATATTAGGTGTGCTTGTCTTTCTTTTAGTTGTATATGTGTTCCATAAGTGTTCTAGTTGAATACATGTTTGTTTCCTTTAGTGTGTCTTATTTTATGTTCCCTTATTGTTTTTTTGTGTGGTTTCAAATGAAAAATAACTATCAATATTGTGCATAGGTGACTTCATGTCCTGATGGATAGGATTAGGCTATTGGTCTTGGCACAACAAGCATACCACCCCAAGGAAATCACCAAGAATGTTGACTATTTTGATCACAAGTAAAAATAGGTCAACTCCCTATAGTCAAAAAATTATATAAGGGAATATTATAATGTTATAGGGTGATTCATGATCCTTTTTATATGATTTAATGTGCCATTAGCCTTGTTTATGGTCACATTTGGTCCTAAGTCATTCTATGTCATTTAAGGGTCATAAATGAAGGTGGTATGATTTTACAAAGTGTCAAAGTGTTATATTTTTTTAAAAAAAATCAAATATGTAAGACCCTATAAATATTTTTCAGTACTAACTAAAAAAATTGCAGGTGTTAAGTGAAATCAAGAAAACAATTAAAAGAAAGGGAGTTTTGGAAGTTGTAAGGCCTATGGGGGAGTATGGAACATGTGGAAAACTCATGTAGTGACCATTTAGATTATTTGACTCCATTTAAATGATTTATATCCTTTGGAATTTAAAAAAATGGCTAAAAACCATTTTTCTCCTTCATCGCTCCATTAGACATACAAAACTGGTCAATAGGTGTTCTGATGGTATGACCACTAAGAGAGGTTCTAGGTAAAATTATATTGGTGGTGGATAGTATACTTGGTATGATTTATTTTCATGGTAGGATTTGGAAGAATGGTTTCCCATACTTTATGAACCATTCTTAATAATTTAACTATCTTATTTTTATTGCTAATCCCCACACCCTACAAGATTTGATTTTGTATGAGCTTATCCATAAAATCTAAAAAATAAATTGATTTAAGAGGATATGTACCTATTTATCTCATGGTTTAAATATTTGGTTTTATGTTTGGAGTTTATTTTATAAGCTAAACATCTCAAGTTATAGGTTGATACCACCATTGCTAATGCAAACATGTTTCACTAAATACAAAGGTCCTAGTTCTTAAAATGGTTTCAAATGAGTGTGATATGTTATGTTTCACATTTTTCATGTCATTTTATTCAGCTCATTCCTTCCAAGCTCAATATAAATGGTCAACATTCATGGAGTTACAGTAAAAAACATAACACATAGTCAATTCTTGCAAGTATTATCTACAGTCATAGTGTATGAAGATATGATCATGGTCATGGAGGTGTAATGAATATTTAAAGGTGTTAAACACATTATTAAATAATATAAACCCTTAAAATTGTATGAGATATATTATGATGACTAATGAAAACTACACACACAGTCATACATGATTGATCTGCATCTACATGTTTCTCATGGAAGGCCAATCACATTGAAATGAATCATTTGAAAAGGTTTGAGCTATTTCATGGTATAAGGAATAAATTTGAATACCTTGAGAAGGTATAAGGATGATTGTAAGCCTATGCACTATGCACATCACTCATGTCTCTCCTCATTGCCCTGTATACTAAAATGTCCACCTACAGGTGGATCTCATAAAGATTTAAAAGTATTGCATATAAGGTGTGTGAACATGTTTTGAGACCTTAATTAAGGTCCTAGAGTTATTAAGGTACCATAAAAATCATGATTAAGGTCATTGAGTGACAGATATGTTTGAAGAGTTATGCACATATGTAGAAACTAGTTTTAGGAAAAAGTTTCTTTAAAAACTCCAAAACAGAGCCCTATGTACTTTTGGTGTTGCCATATGATGAGATGGAAAGGAGTCTAGATGAATCCAAATTATACTATCATGAATCCCTATATTGGGGGATATGACTTGACCAAATTAAGTGGTACTTTTATTTTAACATGTGATGATTAAGAGGCTTTCGAATCATGTAATTGTTCATTGCAACTTTTTAGTGTTTACTACAGTATTTTGAACCTCTAGGTGATCTTACACTCCAAGATAGAAATATAAGAGCATGTATTCATGGTAGATGACTCTATTTAATGTTAGAGACACATTATTGATTCAATAAACTTGAATAAGGATTTAATTTTAAGGTATCAACCTATATTACCACCTATATGTGCTTTTCCCTCAAAAGGCTTACCTACAGTTGACTGTAGGTACGTACTTGCAAGTTCATAGGTGAACCTTGGTGATTAGGTATAAAAATAGGAACACCTATAGGTTTTATTTATTTATAATACTTCAAAGGTATCCTATACCATGTAACACATGTTTAATTAGATGAAATACAACCTACAAGACCTTTGATGCTCCAAAAATAAAAACACCTATAGGTTGGATTTATTTAAAATAATTTAAATTTATCTTAATACATGTAACACATGTTTCAAGAGATGAAATGCAACCTATAGGACCTCTAATGCTTCAAAAATGGTCAACTAGAGTTGATTGTAGCATGACTGTGAGCTAGAACACAATGATTTAGAGGATAAAATAGCTTAAGTATGATGAGATAAGTTAAAATGAATTGGGATTAAAAATATAGGACCTCAATAAGGTATTATATCATGAAACAAGGAATAAACTTTTAATGCATACCTATAGGTAGGTATCTTTTTTGAGGAAATACATAGTCACACTTGATTGTTAATTTGGCTTTGTTAAGAGAAATCTATGCATTAAAGAGTTGGTAAAGGTTGAGTGTTGATATAAATGAGAGGGGATTGAAATTTGTTATATTAAATTTATAATACTCTCATATAGTATAAATAGGGCATGTAAGGGTTCTCAAGAACAAACTGCAATACATATTTGCAAACCCTACAGTCAGTAAGCCACATAGGAGTCTGTCTTAGATTTTAGGGTGTTTTAGGCTATTATGAGTATCAAAAAACCCTAAAATTTCATTTAGAGTATAAATAACACTTTTTAAATCACCTCATATAGTTTTATTCATTAATAAATAGGGGATATTCCCTCTATTTTATCTCAGACAGAGGGCACTCTAAGATAAACCAATCCTGCAGGTTTAGTGAATAAATGATATGAAGGTGAGAAAAAATATTAGATCCTTGAAATAAGGTGTAAGGAGTTATGTTGGACTTATATAGACATATAAAATCCATAAAAATCATATCAAGGTACTCAAAAATGGTTGTGGGTAACAAATCACAGTCAAGACCTTTAGGTCTAGACTAAACCTTGACCCCATTTGGAGGTCTAATACCACTTCTAGGGATAGATAAGAATTGAGAAACATTGGATCACATTCATGGGGAGTTATAAGATTGGAAAAAAACATTTGTTTTATAGTAAAACCCCATAGAGAGGCCAAACTTGGTTCAAACCAACTCAGGGTTGTACATAATGCCTTGGAAGACTTGAGAGGCCAAATTTGGAAGCTCAAAACAACATGGATGCTTACTATGAGAGTCTGAGAATCTAGGATAAGTTAAACATGGTCTCAAAATTGAATTTTGCATATTTTTTTCATAGGTTTAATGTCATATAATTATGAATAGATGCTAAGGTTCATAAGCACCTAAAACCCTCCAAAACACTTGCTAAAGACCTAATTAGAAAGAGGAAGAAAGAAAGGCACCTAAGGGGGATAGTTTGAGTAGCTAAGTGAATTATACTTATAGAGGAACCTCTATGGCTCCTCCCCATCAGTTTGAGTTTTATTGTACTTGTATGGACAAGGTATAAAATGGATTTTCTTGATAATTTTGTGTGGTGTACAGGTATATAAAGGTTTTAAAAGATGAAAATCACTTTAGGAGTTAGTATGGACCTAATATTAACTATCATAATAATTTATTACTTCATTAAAACTTAAAAGTTCCTTTGATATAATCTTCATCTCAGCTAATCCAAATTGGCATAGTGAACAAAGAATGATCACCAAGTGAGAAGGTGAAAACTCTAAGTGGGAGGCCTTTTAAGGTCTAACTGATGAACCTAGAGACATGAAGACCCTTTAAAATTGTCATACACTCCATTGTATAGTTTGGTTTGATAAACTAAAGCACATATTGAGGCTAAGTGTTAAGGGTTAGTGAAAGAGTGATTGTGACTATAAGTAGTGAGAACACTTGGCTAGAAGAATATTGATGATTAAGGGCACATCCAATACATGTTGGATGATTATTATAAACCCTCCCTTATAGTGAAATGTTCTCATCTATCCATATTATATTGTGGAACACTCAAAGAAGGCCAAATAATGAAGATAATTTTCAAGGAGAAAGTTAAAGAGTCTTATGCCACATTTCATGAGTTTCATGCTTTGAGGGATATTTATCCAAGTAGACCTTTCATGGTCTATTATAAATTCATTTCTCCGATAGATGTAACTCATTATCTCATCTTGAAAAGTGTTTTTGTTACTCTTGGACTTCATTCTCCTCTCTCATCTCTTAAATTATATAAGTACTAGCCATTTTAGATCTTGTTGGTTAATTACACTCCATGTTTGGTGAAGCCCTACTAGTTTGATGTTGTACTTGCATTTGATCAAAAAATGAAATCTAGTTTTGAGTTCATGAACATTTTTTATAAGTGTGTGAAGTGATAAATGGTAAGGTTTAATGATAATTTCTATCCTTGCTTCTCTTTATCCTTTCATTTTTATGCAAGAATTCTCATTATAATAGGTCATATAGAGTGTAGCTAGTGTGTTAGTCTCCTTTTAAGTGTGCAATTGTCCTTAGATAAAACAATCCAATATCTAGTCTACTTACATTGAGTTGTCTCATGCATATCACCTCTATATTGAAACACTTATGTTAGGACATCTTAAAACTTTGAGGCTAGTTTATAGGTTTTATTCTTCATGAAAGAAGTATGATAACATAGTGGATATCTTTATGGTGTATCACCCCCCTTAGAGTAGATTTATTTCATGCATACTTTTATCCTTTTTCCCATAAATAATTAGTAGTATAGGTGATAAGCACTTTAAGGTAAATTTAGGGAGCTATCCCTTAAACTTAGAGGTCTACTTCTACTATAGGTAAACCCACATACCTAGAAGTATTCCTATGTTGCCCAAATCTGGAGGAAGCTTGAAAAACCTCCTTTAAGGTGCAATATTTGGTGACAATAGGAACCTTGCTGACCTAATTGACATTTCAACCCCACAAAACAAAGGATATATCAAGCATTAACACTTAAGACCTAATCAAGTAACTCAATCCTAAATAACATTATCAATCAACTTTGATGAAGTCATAATCCTAATTTGGGAAGTACTACCTGATTAACACTGTCACTTTAGAAAGACAACTGTCAAGACCAATTTTGGGAAATAAATCCTATTTACTAAAGAAATGAGTTATTTTACTATCCAATATCCAATAAAATAATAGAAACTAAATTATAAAGAGAAACCATTTTTATGAATCTAAAAACCTAATCGGTAAACTAAATTCTTATTATAACTACCACTTTAACACAAACACTACAAGACTGATTCGGGAATGATAACTCTAATTATAATTTCTAAGGGATTCAAGCTTGAGTAAAGACTTAATCGGTAAAATGGATTATACTTATAACTATAAGAGCCCTTTGATGCATATAAAAACTTAATTGGTGAACTGAATACTGATTATCAAAGGCAACCCAACAAAGTCACTGATAGACCTAATCAATTATCTAGAGCTCAATTATACTGATGATCTCACACATTTTCCATTAAGACCTATTTAGGATTGAGAAGTTTGAATAGTATTGTCTCCCTGTAAATTGAAAATATGAAGTCTAAACATCAAAATACTAATGAAGACTAACTTCCAAATATTAATGTTTCAAGTATAAGTGTGATGTGACTATCAGAACATATCAAGTACATGAAGGACTAGCACGAAAACCAATAAAATTCCTTTAAACACACTAAAAACCAAAATGAAATGCAAATAAAAATAGAAAGAAAATTTTCTCTATTTTGGGTGATGCAAGATTACTCAAGACTTTGGATGCTCCCACATCATCTTATGCTCTCTATATATGAAGGTTTTTCCACATTCACCACTCCTGACTATGATATAATTTTCATGGTATATGACCCTTATTTTTTTGGTTATGCCTAAGAAAAGGATGTGAAATTATTATGTTACTGATATTACCCTAAAAAATATTATGATAAATCATCACTCACATATATTACTAACATGGTTAATATTTCTTGTCCTAGATGGCCTGCTCCCTTACATTTTCCTTTTGATGTGCAAGAAGGAGCTGTTTCTCATTATTTTTATGGAATGCATCATTATGATGTTCCTTAAAAAATATTACAAGAAAACATCACTCACCTCTAGTATTAATATGGTTAATATTTCTTGTGATAGATGGCTTAATCCCTTTGATTTTTATTTTCATGTCAATAAAAGTATGTTTCTCCTCCTTTTGATGGGATACCTCATAATGATGTTCCTTATTTAGTCTATTTGATAGGTCTGACATAGAGCCATTTATCCTTATTTAGGTAATATACCTCATAATGATGCCCATCATTTAGTATATTGTTACATGTATAAAATGGAGCCAATTTATAATTTGACTACACCAGATACATCTACTATTT
The DNA here is from genome assembly GCA_037957365.1 of Torreya grandis. Taxonomy (NCBI): domain Eukaryota; kingdom Viridiplantae; phylum Streptophyta; class Pinopsida; order Cupressales; family Taxaceae; genus Torreya; species Torreya grandis. The sequence continues at coordinate 1,650,997 of JARHVA010003113.1, read as the reverse complement.
TTGAGTCTCCTCAGAGTTTTTCTTATGATTATTCCATCACTAAGTCATATGGTTTTTCTATAAATAACAATTACTCAATTTTTCTTCCTCTAGAAATGTTGGCCATGTTTATCTAGTGAACATTGAACATGATACCAAAATATATATTAGTGTTTTATTGTAAATTTAATAAGACCTTCAGACATTCAAACCATAATCATAGATCATATATGAGACACTTAGATCAATATATATTACAAGGCCTAAATCTTACTATAGGTAGTGGAAGACCACATCTAGTTACTCATAATAACTTATCTTATTTCTACATTACTAGTACACATTATTATAATAAGTGTTAATCTCTTCAATAATATTTGGATGTACTTCATTTTAAGGTAGTTAATTTACTCTCCAACTAGATATGCTACCTTTGAAGGTGAAATCAAAATTTATCCCAAAAAATGGGGAGTTGTATTACCTTTGACATGAGTGTTTACCTATTTTATAGATAAATATAGAGCTCTTCATATAAATTCCACCAGTTTTCAAAACCTAAGCCTCAAGTTCCTCAATGAAATTCACATGGCATGTCTAAGATAGGGAAGTAGTCTCCCCTATAGCCAAAACCACCTCTTTGGTTATATATCATCCATGATTAGAAGTTCCATTCCTTTTTTTATGTTATTCACATTAAAAGGATTAATGTCCTACTTGTTTTAGTGTGCCTACTTTCTCTTGAGCTCACTCAAAAGGAAGTCTTTTCCAAGATTTCTGAGAAAGTTATAAGAAACCATTTTTAAAAAGAGATATAAATTGCAACAAGATATGACAAATGTTATTGATGGTGTTTATAGAGATATTTCATGATTTTTATGAGTATATATTGTACTACATCATATTATTCATTTCTCATTTATCACATGTTTTGTCTTTAGACTACTATTTTTAGTATACATTTTGCTCTCTATTTATTTTTTTGCACTAGTTATTTACTTTTATGCACTTTACATTATTAGCATATTTTTTTACAATCACCTTTTTCTTGTCCCATTATTTCCTTTTCATTCTTTGATATATTTCTATAGTCACCCTATTCTGGATGTTTTATCCTATTAGTGATTGTATAAATAACTTTTAGGTTTGTAAGACATCCCTAGTAAGAACAATATACTCTTTCAAAGCACCTCCCTTTTAGGGGTTTCCCTTATCATCCTCATTCTATGATTTTAATTACATTATCATGTACTTTGGGATCTATTATATGCCTAGTTACTTCTAAATCAAAATTATGCCATTTTGTGATAAACTAATAGCATATATTCATTTTAATACCTTTTACACATGAAAATATCTCCCATGATCCAAATATATCCATTCCATTTGATTTGAGGTACACATGGTTTAGTTTCAATATCACACTAATTTATGAAGTGTTTGTCTAGGAGTATCTAAGTGTCTTGGTTTATAGGTTCTCAGCTTTAGTGGATTAGTGTTAGTTATCTTATGTTAGTTAAATTTAAAATCCTTTGTTGGCCTTGTGAATCTTTATGAAGGAGGAAAATAGAAAAACACAAATAGGTAAAAAACCATAATATCATAACAAAAAGGTAAAGATAAAAAAGATCAAAATTCAAATCATAGTGATAATATTTTATCACACCTCCTATCCTAGTTAATTATAAATCTCCATAATTGGCCTAATGATAGAGCTGAGGTCCATTATGGTGTGGTAAGCTTTGTTTTCAGCCCTAAAATCCTTGAATATAGAGTTACTCATGAGATTTAGTGTTCCAAAGGGGAAAGTTGGAGATAATGCATGGGATAAAGATATCCCCTTGTTAATTTTAGGGCTGATGTTAGTTTAGTCCAAGTACCAAGAAGTTTAAGCTTGTTTTACTTAGAGAGAAATGATTATTACCATCAAAGGTTTAATATATATGCAGTTTCACCCAAAGCTATTACCTTTCAAGGAAACCTGTACTCATTATTTACCCCTAAATCAAACCTTATTGATTTATAAAATATAGGAAGGGTATTTTAACACCAAAATAACATAAAATGGGAAAGCAAGATAGGGTAGAATATAAATGGTTTCATTCTTGAAAGGATGTTAATGCTTTAAGAACTGAGTTGTATATGTGCCCTACCATAGTCATACCACTATGTGTCGAGTTTCATTGAGGGTTATAACTCATATTTACATAGGGAATGTGATCCAATGAGAATAGAGAGGAATGATTAATTTATAAATATATCACTAAATATCAACAATTAAAAGAGTTTGTAGTATGTAACACACATATACCTTAATATAATCTATAACTTAAGTACATAAATTGAATGTGTTACAAATGAAGAAAGATATTTTTACAAATGAGTTAGAATAGTAAACACATTATAAATATTGCATTCACTTGTGTGAAAAATCACTTGTTCAATTTTTTAACACCAACATTTATTCAAAACTAAAATGATTGACACACTAGAAAATGAACCAACTAGTTCAACATAAAGTAAGAAATTGCATTCATCAAAACATGGTTTCTATACAAAATTACCAACCATGGTAGACTTAAAATTTGAAAGGGTGAAGGAATAGTAGGTGTAACCTTAGCCTAATTCTAACAACACTTTGAGACAAAATTTATCAACCTTTCAAAAAGATTGTAGTTTAAAATATATAAAAGATGGGGATTACCTCCAAATAACATGAGATTACCATCCTTGGCCAGGATGACCTCTCAAAGTTTGTTACAACTACACAAATTGAAAAAATGGGATAAATCCTCTACTCCCATCAAAATATACCCAAAGTCCCACTTAATTGATACATGGATGAACTACAGATGAACTACCTACCAACTACTTAGATTGTGCCTCCTTGATAGGTAGTGTGGATACCACAAGATCAAACTCATAATCTAGCTTGGCCAAATTCATTGGGGGATCTTTAAATATAACCTCTAATAGGGCCACTAGTCTTTGATATACTTGGATTGGGGCCTTCATGGGAATCTTGACCTTTGATACCTAGTTATTCTCATAATATACTAATTAGAGAGTTTAAGTACCACCTAAGCTCTAGATGTATTGGGATTTTCCAACTTTTTCCTCATGACCTAGTCAAAGTGACCTAACTAGACTTTGAACTCACTTCTATCTAGTAGAGTGCCATCTTGATAAAATAACATAATGATGTTGACCTCTTTAAATTAGGCCAACATATTTTCCATACATTCTTCCAGAGATTTCACTACCATCTATGCTAGGCTCAACCATTCTTCGATCACAACTCTCATGATCCCAAAATATCTTTGATAAAGGTTCATGTCCAAAATGGGCATGAGATTCAATTCTAGGAACATGCCCTTGTGTACGATCACTTCCATATTCCTAAAATTGTTCTCCATTAAAGTAATCCTCTATGAATATGCTTGGGTCCTTAGAAGATGTGCGTTATTATCTACCAGAGTCTCGACCACCCATCTTAGAGCTAATAAAAATTATAAGAGGGCATATTTGAATATTTTGATCAACTCCAAAAGGAAGGATATTTTTACTAATGATTTTAGGGCTCATACCTATTCCTACATACCTTACATTGTCTTCTCTGACATTTCATGTATAAACCATAACATAGATCCTGGGTCCCCAACCACTTTCTCTTCTCTCATGGATGTTCCCACTTTGGTGAGGGAGAAGAGGTCTTGATAAATCTACCAAACCATAGGGTTTCCCTCTTCGATGAACTTATGGGTGAGGATTATCCTCATGTTCCCTATGGTGCAATTGAAGTCCCACTAGACTTCAATATCACCCTACATGGTCATCTCAGTTGCTTGTAACATCATGGATATTCTTAGGGTAGAATGAGGTGTTGGTGGGGTGATAGAGATGGATGTGATAGGTGGAGGTATGGGTAGAGGTGAAATAAATAAAATGGAGGGAGTGAAGAAAGAGAGTAATGGAGGAGGAAGAGGCATGGGGGTGAAAGGGGAAAAGATGAAAATAGAGGCCCAAGGGAAAATTTACACCTACCACTATCTCTAGGTCATATTAACTTATGGGGAAATGCCACCAGGGAAGGGTATTTAGTAAAAGGGAAGAAATTGGTTGGTTAAAACCAAGTCCTTAGGCACTCAGGATAATGGATAAGGGAGGCTTGGGAAAGATGTGAGGGGAAATGGGAGGTTGTATAGGAGGTGAAGGATGAGTCCCATTTTTATTTATTTATGGGCCTCTTACCTATATAAATTAAAATTATTGTAGTGGAGGAAGATGGGGTGGTAAAGGCCATGAGGATTGATTGAAGAACTTACCAAGTAACTCAAGGTATCGATGATGTTCCCAGGGCCAACTAAATTATGCACATAGTTACACTTATTACTAGGGAGGCATAATAACTTGATGGATATGGGACACCTATAAGAATCTAAAGTTGTATAAGAACTAGTAAGGGAACTATGGATATTCTTATTTATGGGATGGATTGTGAATATGGGAGTTGGGAGGTGAGAATGTTTTTCATAACTGAAGCTAGAGGTACTTGGGTGAATTATGGAAGGGGTGGAAAAGGGTAAACTGTAGGCACAATCACAATAAGTTGTGGAATAGGGAAACTAGGAGTGGTTTCATTAGGTTGTTGAAGAAAGGTGGGATAAAGGGGAGGGATCTACATAGGTGTCAATTTTTAGTCCTACCTTGGGCTCATTTCTAGACTACTACTGACATTAAACTTGATCACTTACACATACTAAGTTCAATATGTTTGGAGTTGAGATAATTAATGTTGTGCCACCTAGGATTTCACTACTTGAGGCTGAGATATTTGAACCCTTGGAGTTGGTGGATTTGGAGCCAAGGGTTGTGCAGGTGAAAATCTTGAAGGAAAAGGTATAAGAGGAGAGGCAATCAGGACCCCTTGTATAATTCTTCTCTAGATCTAGTGGAATTTCTTAAACATCTCTTTTAAGCTGAGCTAATGTGGAGGAGGAAAATCCATCTTGGGTGGATGTCCCAGGCTGAGCCTACTTTCTTTTCTTCTTCTTCTTGGCCTTGATTTAGGTGAACACCTCCTGATCATTAGCTGGGTTTAGATAGAGCTTATCATTTTCATGGGATTAGTGGACATAATTGAGGTTAAGTCAAATATAGTATTTTTTGCATATGAGCCTTGATGATGTCGTGAAGGTCCTATTATTTATGTTTGGCCCTACATAGAGCATATGAGTCCCTTATTACCACCATATTTTGTAAAGGGGGGGAGGCTTTGTACATGTGATGCCTAATGGTGATTAGGAGGGGTCGGAAGGCCTTCTATTTAAGTTTGATGCAATTATCGAAGATACCTTCCATTATCTAAGTTGTGATATCTTGATTTACTAGGTAGTCCAAGACTTAATAGGGTAGATAAAGGGGAGAATTGAGGGTGCCTACCAAATAATAATGTCATCCATGTAATACTAGTAGCCACCAATGGGGGTGAGAGATTCCCTTATCTCTATTAATTACTAAGGCATGGTTACCTCATTGATAACCATGTAGACCACTAGGTAGAAGGACTCACATATTTATCAGATGTGAATCTAATAATGGTAAATATATAGTTTGTAAAAAACTACATAGACCATCATGCCTCTAAGAACCCATGTTAAAAAGGTAGAAGGTTTTAATTTGAGTGTTATATAGACTATAGTAACTAAGTAGCTCATCATGTGAAATTTTCCTCCTCCACAAGCATCTCCCATTACTTTGATCAATTTGAAATTAATCACCACTAAGGTTAGGGACTTATTCACCCTTAAGGATTATGTGTATCAGGGGAATATATATTAGGCTGATGTGTCGGTAGTCACTTTCCTTGAACAAATGGTCCAACATGACCATCATGATGTGGATTCATTCCTTGAAGGTGCAAATGCTATATACATTCAATTTCATCTTGTTGACCCATATAACATCTTTATTATCTACCTGGTCCTTTAAGACATCATATATCTAGTAATTTCTATTCTAAGTTCTCACCATAGTTGAATCACAGGTGACTGTATACTTTGAGAAGTTGTAGTAATCCTTGAAGGTACTCTTCAAGATATCTATGATCTAATTTCATTAATTTATGAAGCATACCATGTCATGAACACCATCATGTGCTCACTTAGAAATGAGTAACCATTTTATAAATAAATTGGCACAGGGGAAGACCTTTGGCTTGGTATATCCCCCACTTCTCATATGCTTGGAGGGAATCTTTGAACTCAACCTCATCTTCATTTTCAATAACATAGGACTTGGGTGCAAACTCAATTACCTTGAACATCTTATTATAGTGATTGAAATGTATCAAGACATCTAAGAAAATGGTGTCCCTATACTTAGGATTAGCTTTGGGGTTCGAAGAAGAAGTAACCATTATAGAAAGGGTTAGCTTTATGGTGATAATGATTTATAAATGAGGGAGGCATGAAAGACAAAGGAATGAGATGAAAATAAGAAGGTGATATAGGAAAATGGGAACAATAATGATAAATGAGCTCACCCAAAGGCACTTATAGGGATCCACACATATCTCTTATATTGATGATGTATGGAAAATCACTCAAGTGAATTAAAATTTGAATTGGTGGCTAGATTTCCCATTTATTTCTCTTTCTAGACTTAAACTCTGATGATTATGATGTGACGTTTAAAATTATCTAATCAAGGCTCAATTTCCTAATATGTTAATGCCTAGAGTGTGATAGGCACATGCCATTTAATTCATGTGGAAACATAGGTAAATTTTACCTTGTGCTAAGTGTCAATCATTGATAGGTTTATACTTTAATAACTACCACTTAGGCACAGTTTGGTGCTCTAATTTTACATGTTTAGGGTAGATATTTCAAGTTGGAAGAGTAAAGGGATGCATGGTATCCCTTGATTGGCCCTTTAATTTTGATTTTACCTCACCTTAATTTCCGAAGGGGATTATCAAGCTTATTCTACCAATATGCACATAAATGCCACATGGCATGGTCTAGTTGGTTAGGCTCCCCCAAGATCTAACATCTCTATCAAGATCAAGAGACTGACATATCTTAAAAATTGCCATAATGCATTATTTCACTTGTTCAAGCACTCTTGAGGTCTAACATATCTATTATAACTAGGAAAATGATATGCCTAACATTGGGGCCATTTGATTGGTTGAGTTCCGGTACCTCTAGTCATTGGGGCACACAACATTCTCACTCAGTTGGGATCCCTCAAACTTTGACATCTCTATTAAGACTGGGAGACTAACCATTATGATAGTTAGAAGATCTGATTGGTCAGGATCTCTCAAGCTTTAAAATCCCTATCAAGATATGGAAACTAATACATTTTGCAACTATAAACATGTAAAACTTTCTAATTTGGTTGTTTAACCTATGAAAATCCATGAAAAAAGATAAGTACAAATAGAATCCATGTAATCAAACACAACTCACTTGATTTATGATGGACATTTATAAGGCACCACATAGGACCCTAAGAAATTGAGACTTTGAAAACTTCAAAACAAGTCCAAATATGTAGATTAGAGGGTTAGTGAAATAAAATAATCTAAGTGTGAAATTGCACTATTTTATGTAGGATGTGATAAAGCATCTATTTTGCTTAAAATTAAGCCATAGAGGAGTCTTAATAGGGATCAAATATCACTCTAAATACATTATATGCATGACAAAACCAAGGTAAAATATAAATTCAAGGGATTTTAAAGAAAGATGCAGTTCAGGGAGAGACTGAAACTCTGATAGCCTTGAATTTGAGTAATTTAGAAGAGGAGTCCCACACTTCTCAAAATAAGAGGTGTATTGGCCACAACAAATGGTGAAATTCATGGGTAAAGTTATTTTAAGCACTTAGAACCCAATCTATAAACCTTTATTCTTGCACAAATCATAAATAATAAGAAAAGTCATTAGACATAGATAAAGAAAGAAAGCACTAAAGTTATTTATACCAAGTGACATAATAACCTTTTTATCTATAAAATACCATAAATATGTGTGTAAGGTGATAAATTTTACTTTAGTTCAATTCATATTTCAATCAAACAATTTCAATTTAAGCTAGGCATTAGAACTTTTGAAAGGCAATTGATTGGCCAGAAGGCAAGGGGGAATGGCATGGTCATTACCCTATTATCAACTAGGCATATATGTCCCTAATAGAGATACTTATGGTCCCATTCAAGGCACTTCTCCATTGCCATCTAGGATAGAAATCATGTGATGGAGGTTTCTCAAATAACCCTTTCAAGGAAGACTCATAATTTAGATTATTTATTTTTATTTCAGTCTTTATTTTAAAATTTTCTTATGAAAAGATTTTATAGTTATATCCTTAGAGGGTTTGAGACCAAACCATAAGTGATGTAATATTTTGAAGGATATAAATACATAAAATATCTTATATTGGTTTATTGATCTTATGTTTCCTTAGGATATTTTATTAAGTCTAGTTTTGATGGCTTCTGTCGGGAAATGTAGTTGTTCTAAAATCCACTTGTTTTTTTTATGAATCATTAGCCTTCAAAATCTAAAAATTAAAGCAATGCTCACAATATTTGACATGTTTCAAAAATAAATCTAACATTTCAAGTTTCTAAAGCCTGAACTAGACCTCTGGTGCTTTCATCACTCTTTATAGTGATTTTTGACCTTTTTCGATCTTCATTCCTTTTCATGAATCATATAATCCTTTAAAGGCAAACTATGGGTAAGGTTGTTAAGAGATAAATATACCAATAAAAAACTAGAATTAAACACATAACTAAAATCCATCAAAGTTAATCTGAAACTACATTAGAAGGGGAAACCAAGAATTAATGCTTAAGTAAATGTGCATTCATGGGTAATGGGCATAAAGATGGAATCCAAAGTGAGTTAGATCAAACATTAGTCAAGAAAACTCAAAAAATGCATTAAAACATAACTAACTAAGCCAAATCCTTCAATAGGGTTTGAAAATGAAAATTAAGAGATCTTAAAATAAGGAATACACTAAAAACCTTTTCAAGAGCATCCCACCTCCAAATGTATCTCAAAATGTGATTTTACCCTTGATTTGGTGCTCAAATCTTTAGCAATGATGAGTGGCTTGCTCCTGCATCATCTCAAGTATACCAATGAAACCAGGCTCATGATATTTGATGAATTTTATGCCTATAGTGAAGCTATCCTATTCCAAATTAAGCATAATAACACTACACAAAAAATGACTTAAGAGAATTCTACATAATAAGTTTAAACCAAAGAAGCTTAAAAATAGTGGTCTTAGCCCTCCTATTTATAGATTTTTGGAAATGAATAGAATGAACCATAACTGTCCATATTGATATCAAGATGTGTGGCCAATAATCCATTCAATTTTGGAGAATCAAATCATAAATACCCTCATTAATATTTTGGAAAAAAGAGTCTTAATGAGGCATGGGAGGGCTTAAACTAGATATTTGTTCCATTTATGGCTTATGGATTCTACCCCAAAAATGATGTCACTTAATGATGTAGCTATTAAAAATCAATTTCCAATTAATATATCTTCAATAACTTCCATGGATTTTCCACTCAAGCCTTTAATTTGGATTAATTTTCCGCAATTCTTTGGAAATTAATCAAATTTTATGCAATTCTTTAGAAATTGGTTGCACACTTAATCAATTGATCATAATGTCAAGTTATTGAGTCTTAATTTTAATAGAATATAATTAGAAGAAAGTGTCAGTTGTGTATGGACTAATATCCCATTTAGGACATTATCAACATGAAATAACACATGCATGTGTCATGTACTTCCAAATTAGAATAATTTAGTGGTTTAGAGCTTAAAATTGCATTTTCATCATTTTGACTCAAAATGTTTAGATAAAAGTTAATAATCACATAAAATGAATTTCCCCATTTAGGGATACATTGGCTTAAATTGGCTCTTATATATGACAAGCTTGAACCATTTAACACGTTTAAGTGATTTTCACCCAAATTGTGTGTTTGAGTGAATTTTGAGGTAAGATTGATAATTTCAACACAATGGTGTGATAAATTAGATGTCTACATTTTCCCCCTATTTAAAAAGGCATGGTGAGACATTTGGTCGAAGTAACTTCTTTTCAGAGAAAAGAGTTGTCAAGAAGAAGTTGGAAGGAACTAACCCATGATCCTCCCTCAAGAGGACATACAAGGATGAAAGAAATGGATGGAATCTCAAAAAGAGAGAAAAAGTGAGACCAACCCAAGGATGAGATTAAATCCATATTGAAATAATGATTGCACATGTTGATTCTTAATAATCAAAATATTATAGAATATAATGGGCCCTAAAGACAGGGGGAAGTGTGGGAAGGATGCAATCCAAAAATATAAGTGACATAATTTAAACACACCCAAAAGAGGGTACAAGCTACACACTTAGGGAATTATTAGTCCCAAGATAAGTTGTATACTTTGAAAATCTACCAGAATAAGGGAAAAAACTACAGAGCTTGGAATTAGAAGAAAAATGAGAGTGTTGATCTAGAGAAAGGAAGTAATAATGTTCTCTAGTAGAGTGGATTTGGTCAGGTGATAAAATATTTTTTCCACATTGGGGTTGATTTTCATCACTAATAATTGAGTGCACCCTAGTAGGGCTGATATGATCAATGATTGTGTCCCATTAGGGTAAATTGGTAAGCATAGCTCAAGGATATAACCTAGTGTATAGATTAAATATGAATGAGCATAAATGTAGATGCAATGTTCTAATGACTAAAGAATCCACATAAAACTAGGCATATGAGGATGCACAAAGTGATAAAAGAGATAAATAGGAGAATGAAGGTGGCCAAACTGACCTGAGATATGTCATGTATCCAAGTACTAACTATATAGTCTAGATGAACCTTAAGCCAATGTAGTTTGAATATAAGCAAGAGAAAATGGAATGAGGAATGAAGAAAATAGAAGAAAAATGGACCAATATTCAATTAGATTCATAATGCATGCCAATAGATGCACTTATTACATAGAATTTCATGTGTAATACACTAGTGTTTAGTTTAATTGGTGCAGTGAGATCCGATCTTTGGAGCTACATTGACTTTTTAACTAGTGAACTGGGAGGATTTCCAATAGTGACCAAACTTTATGGTCTCAAATTTTCTCTAAATTATCTACACATTGAATATCTCATCAATAAATTTCTAACACATTTTATGGTTTGAAAAATGGACTTTGTATGCAGAAGTTATGGCCTATTGAAGTTTTTAGGCAATAGGGGAAAATGTGTAGGTATGATGACTAGACATGCACATGGGCTAATAGATTATTGACACATGGAACAATTAAATCCCCACATTTATAGTTTTCATAATAGATCTAAAATATTCTCCAAGATTTAGATAAATCCCACTTCCTAAGGCTTGAAAAATGGGATTAACTCCATGAATATCTCTTTCCCTACACATGTGGGATATTTCCCATAGAAATTGGGATATTTCCCATAGAAATACATGGGAGGCTTATCTAAGGATAAATATATGAAGGGTGGTTCTATTTTCCATGCCCCATTTTGGGAGATAAGACTAAGAAGCTTAAATAAAGGCTTGTATATTGGGATGGATAATGAAGAAATCCATAATTGGTGGGTTTTGAAAAATTATATAAACCCATGAAACTCATTTGTAAACTCACTCCAAGATAATTCTAAGATCACTTTAGGATTACAAGTATTTGAGAAGCAATCTCTCACTGACATTGCATTATTGGACTACAGAAGCTTTGATTCTTTATTATTCACAGGGTGTTATTAATATGAGTATTATAATAATAGATCTATAAAAGGAGTTATCATGACTTGGAGGATATCACGGAGGATCATTTTATGGAGCCAATGATTGTTGCCTATTCTGACTTAGCTCTATGTAGAGGATCTTGGAGGTTGTGCAATAGAAGATAAGTCAATAGGAAGGTTTGAATAAGGGAGGCCATGTAAAAACATTATGTAATCCTTCCAAGAGTAGTCTAGGTCTCTATAGGACCAATTAGCACTTGAATTCATGATATATTAATTATAGTTTTGTATGTTTTAAATTTATACTTAAAAATGGATTTTTATAATGAATTGGTTCATCAATTAGAGAACTTGGAGATGTAGGCATATGCTAAACTTTGTTATCAACTTGTGTGCAATGTTATTATTACTTACATTACATTATTTTTAGTTGATTATATTTTTGGATTTGAATTTTGGCATTAATACTAATCCATATTTAAGGATCCAATAAGTAAAATTTTTAGAGTAGGAAATATACCTGTTTACAAATCATTTTGGTATTAGAGCAGTTAGAATCTTGGACTTTATTCTGATCACATGATATACTCTTGAATAGATTTTTGAAATTATTTTTAGTATTCTATTCCATTAGGTTATTTGGAAACTTGTTGGCTTGTTTTGATCTTCCATTTGAAGTTTATAATTGTGTTGGAAGTACAAGTTGTTTTCAATAAACCATGGGCAAAGACTTGAAGTCTGAAAGGCTTGAAGAGCTCGAAGCATTCAATTGACAAATTTAGGATGAGAATACTTTCCTAAGATCCAATTTTCACTCTTTAGAAGAGGAGGTCAAATGCTTGAAAGTTGATTTACAAACCAAGGATGAGCTATTGGCATAGTTGTAGAGTAGTGAATAGAAGGAGTTACCTTTACCCATAAATGCAAAGACCTTGATGGATGATTGCATGGTAAGTTCACCATGTATCACTTCCTCCCAGTCAATTTTTGATTCATTTTTTTTATGATTTTGAGAAACACACAAGAGGTATTCGCTCAAAACTATTATTTAAAATGGGTTTTGATGGAAGAGGTCTTGGAAAGAATATAAAAAGTATTACTAACCCAAAACAATCCAAAGATCATCTTCATTTTATAGTTTTGGTTTATGCTAGTGAGTTAATTAAAATTAGAGAGAGTTCCAAATATGTTAAAAGAAGATAAGCTTTCAACAACCAAGTGCTTAGCCACTAGTACAAAAAAATTATTCTAAAGGAATAAGTTATCATAGTAAGATGATGAAAGTTGTAAATGAATGTCCATAAGAGGTAATGAAAGTATACCTCCTCATTCTTACACTTAACATAGAACTAGATGGAATTATGTAAATTCTAAAACTTCTAATCCTCTATTTCAGTATAAAAAATATGGTCATGATATACAACAAATATGTAATGCTTTTGCTTGCACTTTTTGTGGAGTAAGTAACCATTATATTAGAAGTTATTAGAAGATAAGATCATTGATGAATAAGTTGATGCCTTTTTATCAGAATCAAGGTAGGTGCTAAAGACTAATGTCATCATTCAGAGGCAAGAAATGGCAAATGTGATTCCTTGTACAAGGAGGCCAAAAGGAACTTTTGTGCTCATTATCATGTGAATGGGCATTAGGTTGAGAAGTTTTAGAGACTTCATCCTTATCAAAACATTAAGACTAATATGGAAAATAGATTTGTTACAAAGTAAATAAAGTTCTTAATCCACCACTAGTTGATGAGTCAACCCAGGTATTTACTGAGGAAATAAAAATAGCTAAATAGTATAATCTAATGAAATGGCTTGGTAAGAAGTTCTTTAGTTTTAGGTTTACATAATTGGAATTGTATTTTAACATGAAATTTTTTCAAAGCATCTTTGGGATTTTTGATGATTGATGAAAGGAAAATTAGCCAATGTTTCAACTTTGAATATTTTTGGAGTAACCAAATGAGGAGAATCTTATGACAGGTTTATCATGCTTGATTTTTCTCATATTTTAATTAACTCCATTGTGAAGTTGATAGTAGTATACATAGGTTGTTTGGGACATGTTAAATAGACCTAATTGATACTTGTAATTGAAGTAGTTATTGTTATTAAATTACATCTAATGATAGAATGTGTAGGATGTAGTTTAAAACCCATACATGGGCAGTATTTTATCTACAATTGTACCAGGTGATATTTTTTAGTTATAGGTAGTTCACCATTTTGGGAATGTAACTAGTAACACAAAAAATTCTATTATCCCCATGATATCAAGATATCTAATTCATTGGGAGATCACCAAATTAATCAGACACTTATCTCTTTGACATTGAGATGTCTTTTTAAAACTAATCTTTTTATGTGATGTTGTGTTTATAGTGAATTAATGATTTTCCATAGGAAAGGAATGACATATCCTACCCATACTATAATAATAGTTTTAGAGGCCATAGAGTCTATTACAGAGTTTTCCATGAGGCATTGTAAAGAATATTCCATTAAGAGGGAACACCCATTATATTGGATCATTAAGAAACATACATGAGCAGCCCAACATAAGAAATTTGGAGTAGGATAATAATATACATGTTGATATGCATCATTAGCATGCCCATAATTTGAGGTGTACTTCCAAGAGTGAGACAAAGTGGCATTAACATGAAAGGTGCTTCCATGGTGAGTAACACTCAATTAATGCACTGTTGTTTATAGATATATGTAGCCATCCATTTTTAAAGTGTGCTCTTTTGATGTATGTATATAATCATTATATGCACATTTATAAAATTCCCAAGAAAGGGAAATGCTTGTAACATGTGTTTTGTATGTAAGACCCAAATAAAGGCAATACATTAGTTGCATATAAGACCTCAAGAAGGAAAAAATCTAAAAGTGATGACCTATTATAACATCACTTAAAATGCAACATAGTTTTCTCTCCTTGTGTTAATATTGAATAGGAAGGAGATTAAAAAAATTGGCCTCTAAAGCATAAATGAATCAAGGACAAGCATAAATACAAACCAAAAGGGTGAAGAAGTGATAAATTCACTTATTTCCAAGAAGTAGACTTTTGGTGGACCAAAAGTTCTTTAGTGGGGAGGTGTGATCCGAGATTATTTACAGTAATCACCAAAATAAATGGTATCAAATTTTACCTAAACTATATTCATATTGAAGTCTCATCAAGAGATTTCTAACACATTTTATGGTTTAAAAAATGGACTTTGTATGTAGAAGTTATGGCCTATTGAAGTTTTCAGGTAACAAGGAAAAAATGTACAGGTATGATGATTGGACATGCACATGGGATAATATATTATTTACATGTGGAAAAATGAAATAATCACATTTGGAGTGTCCACAATAACTCCAAAATATTCTCTAATATTTTAGACAAATCCCACTTCCTAAGGCTTGAGAAATGGGATTAACTCCATGAATATCTCTTTCCCCATAAATGTGGGATATTTCTCATATAAATTGGGATATCTTCCTTAGAAATGCATGGGAGGTTTCTCTAAAGAGAAATATATGAATGGTGGTTTGACTTTCCACACCCCATTTTGGGAGGTAAGGCTAAGAATATTAAATAAGGGCTTATATGTGGGGATGGATAATGAAGAAATCCATAATTGGTAGGTTTTGAAAAACTATATAAACCCATGAACCTCATTTTTAAACTCACTCCAAGATAATTACAAGAGAATTATAGGATCACTTCAAGCTCTCATTGAAATTATTTGATAAGAAATATCTCACTTGCATTGCATTCTTGGACTATAGAATCTCTGATTCTCTGTTATTTGCAAGGTGTTATTAATTTGATTATTATAATAATAGATCTATTGGAGGAGTAAACACTAATTGGAGACCATGGAGGAGGATAATTTTATGGAGCCAATGATTGATGCCTATTTTGACTTAGCTTTGTATAGAGGCTCTTAGAGGCCATTTAGTAGAGAAGTCAATAAGAAGGTGTGAAGTAGGGAGGCCATGTTAAAACATTATGCAAGCCTTCCAAGACTAGTTTGGGCTTCTATAGGACTAATTGGCACTTGAGTTCATGACATATTCATTAAAGCTTTATAATTTTTATAATTGTACTTACAAATTGATTTTTATAATGAATTAGTTTATCAGTTAGATAACCTAAAGATGTAGGCATCTACCAAACTTTGTTATAAAATTATGTGCAGTGTTCAATATTACTTGTATTGAATTATTTTTAATTGATTATATTTCTAGAGTTGAATTTTGGCATTAACAATAATCTACCTATAAGGATCCAATAATAAAAAATATTAGAGTAGGAAATCTACATGTTTACAGAACATTTAGGACCTAAATCACTTGGTGATTACTATAGAAAATGAAATTATGCATTATAAATATGAGTAACTAATAAGGACATTATATTTTGATTGTGATGAGTTAGTTCAAATGTGAATATTTATAACTAGGGATAATGATAAAAATTATCAAGACCATAGTTAAATTGATTTACATTTAAACAAAAACAAATAAAGACAAAGAAAATGAATACATAAATGTAACATAACTTAAAATAAAGATATAAATAATCAAGACTTAAGTAGGAACATGAATGTATAAAATCAAATAAAGAAAAATTTAATAAATAACATCAAAGCAAGATATGAATAATCTAGATCCATGTGGACTATCAAGATGTACTTAGAAAAGAAAACAAAAAATAAGACAAACTAATAACACAAAAGACCAAGAATAACAAGAAGGAACAACAAAAGAATAAAATGAACACAAACCTTGAACAAAATTAATGAAGAGACAAGGAGGTAATCAAAATAAAAACATACAAAGAATGGTTAGTCATAATATTAGTATAAGTAAAAAATAATCATTCATGTACGTGTAATAGAGGTGTTATTTTATAGAATAGCGTAACAAGAACAAAGGACACAAAGTCACCTCTAAGTGATAAGGAGCCAATAAGACAACCAAAATGGGGGGAAAACAAGAAAATGAAGGGGGTGGCTGATCTAACTCTAGATGTATGAGACAAGTAAATGCTACCTACATAGTTCCATGGATGCGAGGTCCAACATGAACTTTAGGCCAAATGTAGTTCTCATAGGAAATGGGATAGAATAAAAATGATGATAAAAAAATCATGATTGATGTCATAGAGGAAATATGGAAAATGGGCTCACAAAATGGAGAGAACATTTTGTGATCTAGGAATTTGACTCAAGAGAGGATGGTTAGTATGGTGTTAGTTCCAAAATGAAAGAAACACATTAAATAACATAACATCTCTAGGCCTAGACACTAGGGAGATCTTAGTTAATAAACATTAATAAAACACATAACTAACATGCAAAAGAAACCTTCTTTTACCTTCTTTGGATGCTCCAAAATGATTGAAGTGGCTTGCTCAACTTGTGCTCATGAAGTCTTTGGCAATGGAAGCTTGGCTACCTCCATCTCTCCTTGGCACCTTGTGGCTTTGGCTTGGATTGGATTGGAATCAATTTTTCATGATAACACTAATTAAAATGGCTTTTGGAATAATTTTTGCATTATAAATTTGCATTATAAAGACTTAGAAATGATGTTCATGGCCTCTCTATTTATAGATTTTTGAGAATGTCTAGAATCAACTTAAACCATCCATCCTGAGATTGAGATGTGTGGTTGAGGATTAATTCAATTTTTGGAATTAAGTTTATAGTTATCCTCATCATGGAATTGGAAGAAGGGGAAATTAAGAGGCATAGAGGGCATCATGGAAGGCATTGATGGGGCATGGAGGGCATGAATCATGATATTTGTGGCATTTATGGCCTAAGGATGTCTTTCCAAGAAATGAGGTCACTTGATGATGTAGATATTCAATATTCATTTCCAAAAAAAATTATTCAACAAATTTCCATGGAATTATTAATTAGGCCTTGATTTGAGTTAATTAGATCTCAAGCATGATTAAGCACTTTATGCACAAATTATCCAAATTAATCAGAGTGCCTTGTTATTGGTCTAAAATTTGATTGGATTAGAATTAGAAGACAATGTCAGATGCATTGGAATCATTATCCCATTTAGGATGTTATAAATAAAAAATAACAAAGGCACATGTCTTATGTAGAATATCTGATAGGAAAGAGCAATCTAGAGCACCCAGGTGCAAAATTGGCATTTTGACTCAAGATGATATGATCAAAGTTAGCTGGCCCATAAATTGCATTGCCCCATTTAGGGATACCCTGGCCAAAATTAGCACTTGACTATATCAGATTTAAAGATTTTAATGTGCTTTAGTGTTTTTAGACCAAATTGTGTATTTTAAGTGGAAATTGGCCAAAAGCCTGGTTGGAGGTTATTGGTGGTCAATTTTAGGTGTCTATAATTTGCCCTTGTTTGGGAAGGCATTGCAAGCTATACACACAATAACGTATTCTCAAAGATTGAATTTTTTTTGTATGCCTACAACTAAAATGATGATAAATTAACTATATGATGATCCCTCAAGGGAATGGTTGGCACTAGTCAGTCAAAAAATGATCCCTCGAAAAGAAAGAAGTGAAATGAGGGGACCAAATAAAGGAAAGATGATGGGGTGAAAACATAATGATACTAAAAAGTAATAAAAATCATTGAGAATGCAAGTGGGATAGTTTACAATGGTTCTCCCAAAGGTAGTTATAAGAATTGTACACCAATAGTGGCAATGTGGTATGATAACACAATGATTTACCCAAATGTGGTATGATAACACAATGATTTGCCCAAATGTGGTTATAATCATTAAGAAGATGGAGCTGCCCCAGTTAGAACAGACAAACAAGATAATAACATGCCCCTATATAGGTATAAAAATTAAAGTGGTGACAAGATAATGATTTTCCCAAAAGTGGTTATAATCATTGAGAAATGTAGGTGGGATGGTGTACAATGGTTTTCCCAAAGGCAATTATAAACATTGTACCCTGATTATGGCAAACATGATAAACTTGGTTGAGGATGATGATCACTTAACACAAAGGGTAATGATGAAGTTAAACAACCTACTATTTGGGAGATGCTCATCTGAACTAATAAAGGTTAAAATTCTTTCATGATTAATTATTTTGTTTGGGATATGATTAGGATGGAATCAGGTTGTTGGTGCTAAAGAGATGTTGCCATTACTAAATAGACTTCTTGAAGTTGAGGTTTTTTGTAACATGTGATGGTAGGCTTCATGATAGAACACCATAAATACTTGGCCAAAATATGCATGAGGACTGACTCTCATAATCCAATACTCAATATAAAATAATACACCAATGATAGAAACCATGATGACAATGTAAACATATGAATAGGGATGGATTCGAGTATAAGTGTGGACAAGGAATCACCCAATGAACACACATAAACTAAAACAAGGCAATAGTGATAAAAGCAAACAAAGAGATACACAAACAAAACAACAATAAAAAACTCAAAAGAAACCATATGAGTAGTGCCCCTAAAAAATAACTGATAACCTTAACAAATTAAAAAAATGGAGGAAATAGAAGAAAAGGAAAGAGGTGGCTGAGCTATCTCTATATGCAGTAGGCAAGTGGATGTTGCCTACATAGTTCCATTGATGTAATATCCAATAAAAAACTTTGAGATAAATGTAGTTCTCCTAGGGAATGGGAATAATATGATAGCTGATGAAAACAAATAGAATGGATGTGAGAGAAGAAGAGGAATGGTCTTGCAAAATGGCAAGTGTGTGAGAGAAAAAGGCCAAAAAGATAGGAAAACTAAATGCTAAGTGATTTTCTTGTAACTTAGTAAGGGTTCAAAAAATCCTTAAGGCAAAGGAGTGGTCAATTTTTTTGTTCTTTTTTAATGATTTTTCAAATGTTTTTGGAATTATTTTAGAGTGTCTCAAATCGATCAAGAATGATGAGACACTAAATGATTCAAGCTAACAAAATGGTAAGAGTGTTTAAACTAAGGTTGCTCATAAAACAATGAGAGCATGGCTAAGGTTGCTCATAAAATGGTGAGAGTGTGGCTTAGGTTACTCACAAAATGGTGAGAGTGTGGCTTAGTTTATTCATAAAATGGTAAGAGCATGGCTTAGGTTGCTTGTAAAATGGTGAGAGTGTGGCCTAGGTTGCTCACAAAATAGTGAGAGTGTGGGGGAGGGGGTGACTAAGCTGACCTCAAAAAGTACCAAACACTACCTACATAGTCTTAGAGTAGGACCTCAAGTCACTATAGTTTTTCCCTTTTAGTGGAGGAATTTGACTAGTGTAGTAGTCAATTCAAACAAAATAGGCACAGTTGGCAAAAAGACATAGTACAACATAAGAAGTGGCAAGTTGGTACATCAAGGCTTAATGTTTCCACTTGTTTACCCATAGGCGGTTATAACTAGGACACAATGACATAGATCAAGGGTATGAGTTTTCCTAAATATGGTTAAAATTAGTATCAAGATTGGTGCTAAGAAAGGAATAACAAATGAAGGATATCACTACTGAAACTTCTATCACACTATCCTAAATTATGATCTTTGTCTAAATTTTTTGAACCAACTAATGAAATTGATCAGATACCTTGATGCTAAAAATGCATAATGAATGACAAAAACCAAGATCAAATAGGCTAGGCTTTAGAACACACTGGGCTAATAGGTCAGAAGTAAAAAGTGGATATGACTAAGAGGAAAAATAAGGATGATATTTTTATAAAGAAGAATAGTGATAAAATGGCATAATTAAAATGGTCCTTATAGACAATACACCTTAACATTCAAACATAGTATTGCTTAAGATGAATAATATTCATCAGCTCTAGAAGTTCATCTCTATTTGGTGTGGCTAGCTTGTATGCTCCTAAGCCATAATATATAGTGGTGATGAAAGGCCCTATCTAGTTTGGTTTGAATTTCCTTTTATGCTTCTTCTTACCCATGACATTCTTTTGGTTTTATTTAAGAACAAGATCACCAATTTCAAATGTTTTATAGTTAACATGCCAATTATAGTGGCCTTTGAGTCAATTCTAATATGCTTGAAGATTTTTGAGCATGGTTATGCATTTCTCATCAAGTAGGTCTAGCTCTTGTAGATGAGCTACTCAATAGTCATGATCATCTAGGGCATTCTTGAAAGAGATGCACAGTGAAGGAAATTCAACCTCAATGGGAAGGATGGCTTCAGTACCATAAATAAGTGAGTATGGAGTGGCTCTTGTGGGGGTATGATGATTGGTACAGTATGCCAAAAGGGTAAGAAATATCTGCAAGTGTCAATCACAACTAGCATCATTGACAGTATTTTTGAGAATATTTACAATAGTTTTGTTGGATGCCTTAGCTTGGCCACTACCTTGAGTAATATGCTATAAAAAATGTTATGTGATGTTATATTCAGTATATAGCTGGTCTACATCCTTGTTTTCTGAGGGGATACCATAGCGGCAAATGAGATGGTTGAAGATGAATTTGGAAATTTGCTTTCCAATCACATAAGGGGTACAAATTCAACCCACTTATTGAAATAATCGATGGTGGTAAGGATATGTTTATGGCCATCAGATGAAGTGGGGTTGATCTTCCCAATGAGGTTAAGTCCCTATGTAGAAAATGGCCATGGTGTCAGCATTAGTTTTAGATTTTTTGTTGGGGCATGAATTAGATTAGCATACCATTGACATTTGTCATACTTTTTTACATATATAGTGGCATCTACATCCATTATGGGCCAATAATAACCAGTACATAAGAGATTTTTGGATAAGACTACCTCGATAAAATGAGTTTCACATACTCCTTCATGAACTTCTCTTAACTCTAGTGTAGACTCTATCGAAGTTAAACAATAAAGTAGAGTTCCACCAAAACTATGATGATAAAGGGTAGATCTAAGTAGAGTATAATGAGTGGAATGATGAATAAAGGATTTGGTTTGTTTTCAAGATAGATTAGGTGGTAGAAATTGGTCATGAAGTTAGTTTTAGAGGTTTGAGTACTAGATAGAATGAGGATCAACAATATCACAAATCATGGCAATGGTTGAAGGTTCATGAGCCGATGCTAACAAATTCTTGATGAGGAATTGATAATCTCTAGATTTATCTATTTGTCAAATTAGAGATCCAATAGTAACCATGGCATCTACAGTTCTATTACTAGCCCTTGGTATGTGCTCAAATTGATTGTTGGTAATTTGTTGTACAAGAGTGTCTACCATGGCTTTATATGGAACCAACTTGTTATCTTTGGTATAAAAATGATTTGTGACTTGATTAATGATTAATTGAGAATCACCATAAACCTAGAGATGATATATATTCCAATGCACTGCTTGTTAAAGTCTTGCAATGAGTGCTTCATACTCAGCCATGTTGTTTGTACAAAGAAGGCTAATTCTAAATGATTTAGGGATTAGATCCCCCTATGGTGTAATAAACAATAGGCCTACCTCTAATCCATGTGCAGTAAATAAAAAATCAAAATATAGCTTCCAAGGCTACTCCTTAAGGGGTGTGTCAATGATGATCATTATGAATTCATTAGGGAATTAAAACATGAGTGGCTATGTGTCTATGAGAGGTGTTTTTGTAAGTTGATCTGCAAGAACTTGTCCCTTGATTGCCTTCTGATTAACATAATCTATGTCAAACTCATTGAGAAGCATGATCCATTTAGCCATTCTTCCTTACAAAGCTATTTTAGATAGTACATACTTGATTAGATATACTTTTGAAATGACCATGATCTTATTATTCAACATGTAATGACATAGATTTTGAGCTATGAAGACCATTACTAGACAAGCTTTTTCAATAGGTGTATAGTTATGTTCATATGTAACCAAGGTAAAAATTAGGTAGTATATAGCATGATCCTATCCATTATCATCATGTTGAGTCAAGAGTGCCCCTAGAACATGGCTGGTAGTTGCTAGGTATAATAAGAATGGCTTTCCAGGCATAGGAGGTAATAAAATAGGTGGTTTAAGAAGATAGTCTTTGAGTTGTTGAAAAGCTGTTTGGCAGTGATCATCCCAGTCAAATGCAGCTCCCTTCTTCAAAAGATATGTAAATAGATGGAACTTGTATACTAACTAAGAGATGAAGTAGTGGATTGACTGGATCTTACCTATAAGCTATAGAGTTGCTTTAAATTGGTTGATGGTGACATCTCAGTTATAGCATGGAATTTAGCTAGATCAACTTCAATATATCTAAAAGCCATGATGAAGTTAAGTAATTTGCCTAAAGATACACTGAACACACATTTATTTAGATTGAGTCTAACTTTATACTCTCATAATCTTTCAAATATCCTATGCAACATTGCTGGATGGTTGACCCTGGTGTTGGATTTTCCTAATATATCATCCACATATTCTTCAACAATATCATGCATCATATCATGGAATATGACAAACATGGCCCTTTGATATGTATCTCCAATATTCTTAAGGATAAATGGCTTTACATGATAACAAAATGTTCCCTATAGAGTGGTGACTACTATTTTATGTTGGTTTGTATCCTGAAAAGCTATCCATGAGTGAAAGCATCTCATAACTAGCCATGGAGTCAACAATCATGTTGATGTTAGGCAAGGGAAAATCATCTTTGGGACAAGATTTGTTGATGTCTCAAAAATTAGTACAAATTTTAATCCCTTTAGGATTTTTACTAATAGGTACCACATTAGAGATCCATTCTAAGTAGTTAATGGATCAGATACATCCTACTTCTAAGATTTTTTCTAACTCATTTTTACCAATACAACAATGCAAGGATTCATCTTATGTAACTTTTGTTTTACTAGTTTGGAATCAGGATTAACCATAAGGTGATGTAAAACTAAGGTGGGGTCTAAACTTGGCATGTTAGAATAGGCCCATGCAAAAATATCTGCAAATTCTCTCAATAGATCTATAAAGATGTCATGTTCCTCCGTAGTGAGGGATGTGCCTAATTTTATCCATTTTATGTTTGATGGAGTCCTGATAGTTACATCTATTGTATCTTCAACTAGAAGGGTCAAACCATCTTCTAGGATAGTAGGAAATGACTTGAACTATTGGATTATGTTAGGGTCCTCTGTTAGGAATTGCTCCTCAACTTCTCCTAGGCATGATGAATTTGAGTCCCCTAATGGGAGATCTGGCCATGTGATAAAGACAATAAAAAATTCTTGAATAATTTGATTAATTACTTGTTCAAAGTTGAACTCAGATCTACCGACAAGTTTGTTAGTGGTGGTCTCCTGATCTAAATTTGAAACAAAATGAACACCCCCATCTAATGGCTCCTAAAATAGGTTTTCACCACTAGACTAAACTTTTTATTTACTTTTTCCCTAGTCATAAAGCACCTCAAAGAGGTTTTCACTTTGAGACCTCAATGTTTTACTTATTTATTTTTGGTTAAGGGTGTTCACTCACTCTTCAAAATAGGCTATAGGATCCAATGTGATTGAGAACCCTAATTTATGATCTCCCAATGGAACATTATCTCTAAGGCCTAAGAAATCACATAATGCCTCATCATTCTAGAACTCATCAATTGGCAGATTGGATTCTTGTTGGTCCCAATCTATCAATTGGGAATAATATAATGGTAATGAGTTATGATGAATGGCTAGGGTAATGGTACAAATGGAATTGTTATCAAACAAGTTAGTTTCAACTAGGTTATCAAAGGTGAGGCTATGATCAGACTCTGCTTCGATGTCAACATCATTATCACTAGTCACTAGTGATGGAGTTTGAATAAGATATGTGGGGTCACCTCTAGGTAGTTTAAATTTAAGTCTATAAGGTCATTTATACTTAGTCAGAGAAATTGGCTCGATGGTTCCTTGTTGATTTGGTCTAAGGCCTCTGCCTTCATAATTATGATGCTCCATGATCCTATAAGGAATAGGATACTTTGCACTTTTATAATAATCAACTTAGTTGTTTTGGTATACCATGATTAATCCCCTTCAAGAGGGTCAAGTTCTAGGCTAGTATCCATGTTCCTTTGTTTCCAATACATATGTGGGGTGACTTTAGGTCACCCAAAGGTTTTTATATTATGAGGAAGATTAGCAATATGAAATGTATCATGGGTCACATAATCTCCCAATTTATTATCTTAAATGGTGAAATGATTGGAAGCTTCAGGAAGTGGCATGTGGAAAAGGGAATCCAAGGTATTAGGATCTATACAATTATTCAATGAAGGATAAATAAGTATATCCTTTCCTTTATCCTACTTGAAACTTGGATTCATGCCATGCTGATAATTATAGCTTTGAAATTTGGCCTTAAGATGCTTGCAATGTTCATACGAGTGTAAATATCTTAGAATATTCACTTTTGTCCCTGAGTGGGAAAACTTGATACACTATTGTAGCATTGATGGGACTGCATAAATCTCATGCAACCAAGGCCTACCTAGAAGCATATTTTATGATAACTCAATATCAAGCACATGGAAAAGTGTATCATGGGTAAAAGGCCCAATGATAAATGACAAACTAATGGTGCCTTGTGATTCTCTTTCCTAATTATCATAGGCTTTGATGGTTATTTTTTTTGGCTATAGATCTACTGTTGTGTATCCAAGAAGCTTGATGAGCTTTAGAGACACTATGTTGAGGCGAGATCCATTATCTATAAGGACACATTTCACTTTATGCCATATTATATAAAATTCTATGTATAATTGATTATTGTGGAGTAGGCCAAGGGAAGACATATCACTTTGGTTGAATGTGACTTGTTGGGTTAGAGCTAGATGTCCAACCAAAGCTTGAAATTTATCATGAGATATGTCACTAGCAATAGTGGATTGGGTTAAAAATTCATTCAAGATGTTATTGTAGATTATTAACATTCACAACAAATTTAAAATAGAAATTTGTTCTAGTGTCTTTTACAATTTTTCCATAATATCAAATTTCTTATTTTGGTCAGTAGTGAATGGTTGATTGTATGATAGGAAAAGTGGTAGATGGTTGTGGGCCTAGGATAGTAATATTCAACCTCTAAATTGTGATTGCATAATCAAGATTAAATACTAGACCATTATTGCTAATAAATGTTGGGAATGGTGTGGGACTAAACATGATAAGTCTCGATTATCAGTGCACTCACATGTGTTCATATCACAAGGATGAGTTATCAATATAAGTTCCAAAAGGGGAAGTCATAGTTTGATGGTTTGCATGTATGCATTCCTATGTCAAAAAAGGATTATCCATGTAATTTAGCTAGATATTGTTGTTTAGCAATGGTCTAGGCTGATTAGTGCTTGGTCTAGGATTAATGGAGACGGCATTAATGCTACCCCCTGCAATATGACCTACAACCCTATTGTAGTCATGTGCAACTGCATGTTAGATTTTTTGGTTGTTATCATTATGACTTTGGTTTTATCCATTGTTTTGTCATTATGGGTTCTGCTACTAATTTTGTTGATTCTATTGGTTTAGCCTTTGATATTGATACTATTGATTTTACAACTGCACTGGCCATTATTATTGTTGATGATTATTTTGTTGCTACTAATTGTTATGTTAGGGAAAGGGGTTTTGATAAATTCCAAGAGTTTGATTAGAAGTGAAAGAAACATTATCCAATATTATCTCCCCATTATCCATCATATTCTTAATTAAATTCTTGATTTAGACACATCTTCATTGATTATGCCTGTTTACCTGATGATAGTCACAGAATTCATTTTCATGGTACCAATCAAGATAAGGAATGCCTTGCAAATAATGATTTAGTATCAACCAAATAATTAGATTAGAGAAAATAAGCTTGTGAAATATAGACTTAATAGGTTTTCCTAGATCAATAAAGACATGACATGCAGGCACATTTCTCTTAGGAGGAGGGGTTTGCAATGGTAAAGGCTACTATATTTGTTGTGCAAGTTTTGGTTGTTGAGCTTACAATATTGGTTGGAGAGATTTCTAGGTAGGAATAAGCTAATAAGGTGGTGCAGATGATGTTTTCACCTTTTGAACATGATGGGATTCAATTACTTCATTTCTCATAAGATTCCTATTGTGGTTGAATTACTTCAGTCTTTCTTGGTTATTGGCTTGTGCCAGTTGTGATGCTTACACTTGAATAAGATGTTGATGTTGGCTATTTACATGATTGGTACCTTGATTTTGATTAGTTGAATTAATCTTGATGACTCTTTTATTGATGACCACCCACTCGATCAACAAACCTTTATCAATGATCTCCTTAAATGTATGTGCACATTGTAGTTCTAAATGGTAAGCTATCTCACTATGAAATTTTTTAGTAAATACAGTGGATAATTGTTTATCTGGTAAACTATGGGTGAGATAGCTTGCAAGGGCTCTCCATCACTATAAATAACTTATAAAACTCTCAATAACATTTTGATTTAATTGTGTTAAGTCCACTAATGAAATCTCATGCTTGAGATTATAGGAAAAGCACTGTACAAAATTATCAAAAAGATCATCAAAAATAACTATTGAATTTTTGGGCAACTTTAAAAACCACTCTGAGGCTTGTCTAGTCAACCTTCTTGGAAAGAACAACAAAAGGTACATGTGATTATATGCCACTGGTTGACATGCAATAAAGAATTTAGTCAAATGAGCCTTAGGGTCACCTTTCCCTTTGTATTTGTCGAATTTCAATGGTTCATATCCTAGAGGAAATGGTATATGCAAATACTCCATGTTGAATGAGTAGGAACACACATCATCCAATTTTAAATTTTTAGTCTATTTCCTATCATGAATGGTAGCAATTGCATCCTTCAATTGTTTCAATTATTGGGATAGGAAACTGCAAGGAACATTGGTTTGATGGGGAATATTGGTTTAGGTAGATGGTTGGGAGGTCACAAGTGGGACACTTTGACCAGGGTATGATGGAGATACTTGTTGGGGTATATTGGTTTGGTTAGAGAATGGCCCAAGAATATACATACGTAGATTAAGATGTACTTAAAATTACACAATTGGTTGCATGATATTCTGGTTTAGGTTGGTGATAAAAGTTTGACCTAGAGGATTTTTTGGTTGGGATAGAGGGATATAACTATATTGTGCCTATTTTGGTTGAAAAGGGACATGATACCAACTAATCAAACCTTATTATGGAGTTGGAACTTGTGGACCAAGACCCTATCTCTAAATTTGTGGCACATTTTAAACCAATAGTTGTCTAGTAGGTACTTGAGAAACATGGGGACCTCCTCATTGCATAAATCCCTATGATAAAGTGAAAATAGGTTGTAGATTTAGCATCTATTGCTAACCAATATTTACATGTTGTTGACTAGTCATTGCTTGGTTTTGGATTGGCAAATTAGTCTACGACTGAAGAGGTATGTTCATTGTTACCTAGCAAGGTGGAATGTTAATTACCCTTGATTGAAGTGGCAATATATTTGTCTTCTATTACGTTGATACACTAAATTATGTGTGTTATTTTGGAATAATACTTGTCACTTGTTGAGGAGGAGGATTCATCACATTCTATCATTGAAGTATGATACTAACCATTATTTGATTACCTAATCTCATAGGTTGTACACTTGAGGAATAAAATGGTTGAGGTTGGGGTGTAGAAAATTGTATTCCCTGATATGATGATCTACTCATGAGATTAAATATAGAAACATGTTTTTGTCTAGTTGTTTGTGCATTGGTACCACTTTGATCAGGATTAGATGTTGTTTGCACATTATCCACTACATTTGGTTCACTATTCTATGCTGATACTGAAGATACTTATTCAATAGTAGGTATATGCATCAAGTTATCTATCAAAGTAGTTTGTATGAATGGGTTAGAACTTAGATTCTCTTATCTAGTTAACTCTATCAACACTCTTGTGGAAGGAATTAGGTCAATAAGAGGCTTACTCACCATATTCATCTGATTGAAATCACATGATAAATTTAGGTAGGTTTGATATGCTATCTGCATTTGGTTAAAGTAATCTTCCATGATGTTTTTTCCTCAATTAGATATATTAAGGTCTTGATACGTTATTTAGACTAGAGCCATAAGATTTCTAAAAGAAGCCTGTTGATTGTAAATGATATTATGGGACACTCTTACTAGACTTGGTAAATTTTCATGGGGGAAGTCTACTAGAAACTTGGCCCCTACCTCTATGGTTCTCACCAAAATCTCATATTTGTTCTTTAATAAATGTCACTCAAATAAAAATGGATCATATGGGGAAGCTGTATTAGTAGAATATGATTGTTGAAGAACTAGCTCATCCACTGTGGGTATTGTAGCTAGGTATTGCAAGGCTTATTCTTGGTCTTATTCTAAATAGGGTGGTGTGTTAAACAGATAGTTAGCCAATGGATCTTGGCTTTGTGCCCCTATTTTAGTATTATAAGAGGGATATGCATCTATCTTATAAGTAATATTATCCACATAGGGGTATTTCATCATTTCTTCCTATGCAACTAGATTACTAATCCCTGGATGGTACATGAGTCTACTATGAGTGTAGGAGTACATGTTGGGATCCATAGTCAATGCTTTGTGATAAAAGTTCAAAGATTTATATAAAATCTAAAAAGGATAATGTCTAAAATAGATGATGTTATAACTTGGTCTAGATTCATCAAAAGGATCAATAGGTTTATACAAATATTTGTGAGGAAATAGGTGAGCTTGAAGTATCTAACATTTCACTATTCACACAAAGATAAGCAAATAAATGGACCAAAAATCAAAATGCCAAAGTCTAAGGTTGAAGTGTTTCAAATCAGTCTAATCTAGGAATTTAAAAGTTGCTAGGTCTTTTGGCCAAATGAAACGTCAAAAGCTAGGCTCAAATAAGGCATACACTAGGACTCTTGGCTAAACGACATCAAAAGCTAGACTTTGAAATAGATGAAAGTTTTAATTTAATGGATTTGAAACACTTCTAACAAACTCTAGGCATTTGATTCTTGGACATGAACTTGATCAACTAGGTATAAGGTATGAAACAAAAGGCACTTTAAAAAATAGTTTATTTTTTCATAAAAAATGGTACAAAACTTGATTATTTTATCAAACAAGCTAGACAAAAGTGAATAGTATAACTATGTTTTAGACAAAGGATCACAAAAGTACACTTGGATTGGTCTAAAAAATGTAGGAATAAATTTGAAAATCTATGCAAGAGGGTCTATGAAATAATATTCAAAATGTTTTGGGTAGCGTAACAATGCTATACTACCCAAAATGTGTGACAAAAAAGTTTGTTGCAAAAACTCTCTAAGGAAAAGACATTTTCTCACAATTTTGATAGCATAACACTACTTTTATTGACACAAAATGTTGTGGTGCATAGACTCAAAGTGAAAGTGTTTAGCACAAAATGGCTTAATTCTATCAAGTGATGACAATGATTATGAGTGTTAAATTACCTTCAACCCAAATTGGAAATTAAACCTAAGTTTCCTCAAGTTTAGTGAAAATGGTGAACCTACTTAACACATCAATCCTATGAACTTGTAAAGGTGCAATTTAGAATTTAGCTTATAAGTGAAGGACTTAAACAACTTTGGTAAAGGTCTAGACTCAATTGGGAAATATAATTGCACCAAAGTGGATGATATGACTCTCAAGCTTTTGATGAACTTTGAACAAGGCAAATTGATGATCTCACATGGGCAGCATAATGCCTCTTTATTCAAAGGAAAATTTAGAATATGTTTTTGGTTGGGATTGTTTGTTTACACCAAGTTTTAACTTCAAACAAGACTTTAATCTAGGACAAGACCAACTAATTAATCACTCTTATATCTTAAACTGACAAGGTTGCCTGGTATTATTGGAATCTATCAATATACGTCATTTGAGAAGATTTTAAGTGATCATCAAAAAGTAAATATGCATTATATAGTGGGGGTTTTACACCCCCCCTTCTCTCAAATGATAGTACTATGACATAGAACTTAAGGCATACCTTGCACCAATAATACTTCTATGGTAAGTGGGGATTTATCTAAGATCTAACAAGATTTTAAATGCTTTAAGGGAATCAATTGCATAATGACTTTCATGCCAAAAAATGCAAAATAAAAGCACGTATTTTGGATATGTATCACTTGGCTTATTGTAAAAAGGTCTAGTCCTTTTTTAAAACACTACATCTTATTGTTCACTCAGTGTAGTATGATGTCCAAAGTGCCACTACATCTCGTGTGAAACTCCAATTAGGAGCAAATGAAGTCAATGCTAGGAGGTGAAATCCCAAGTCAAAGCTTCCCTAAAGAACTTGTGGGAGGTGATGAAATCCCCCTTACAAGCCAAGTTTGCATAAAAATAAAGAAAGCATGAAATTAGAAAGACTTTAGGGTCATTTTCAAGGTCAGCCAAACTTTGACAAGTTTTTGGGGAGTGCTTTATATGATTTTATTTCTAAGCCTTGGCCTAGGCTATTCACAATAGAAATGGTGCTTTTAATTCCAAGGGTTCCCTAAAAGGGACAAATGGAAGAGCATACACACAACATTCCTATTTTTTCCAAACAAAATCTAATTAAACAACTATTGAAAACAATAATTGACAAGTGTGTTCAATTTTAAGCCCAAATGAAAGGTTTGGTGGTATTTATTTGACCCCTTGGTCTTAGTTGCAAACTTTGAAAACATTCACCATAAACATATAAAAAAAATTCTTTATTAGACACCAAAATAAGGTTCCTAATTGATTTTTAAGCATGCAAAGGTGATCTAAAAATTATTTTGAGAAAATGTCAAGTTTGGTCTTGTAGCAAAAATGTTAGCATGTCCTTTAGATTTGAAGCTCTTTTTGGTTTGAAACAATGAACTTTATAAAAATAGCTCTTAGGTCTATGTTTTAAAAAAACATAGTGACTAACATTGGTTATATACAACTGATGATTATTTACTTTGGCTAACCAATGTCAGTTATCTAACCAACATCAGTTATACTAATGTGACCATCTCGATAGGTATCTAACCAATGCCAGTTTTGCTAACTAACATCGGTTAAGCGATGTAACTGATGTTGGTCTTACTTGTCGATGTTAGTTACTATATAAAATCATGGCAAACAAAAATGGAAAAATAAAGTTAGAAAATTAATTTGTAAGAGTTTTAACAGTCTAAATGAATATTTTAAATTTGAAAAATGATCTTCTTCAAGTGTGAGATGCATCTAGTCCCATCAGGTGTGCCATTATGTGATCTAGGAATTTGACTTAAGAGAGGATGGTTAGTATGGTGTTAGTTCCAAAATGAAAACAAAATAAAAGAAACACATTAACTAGCATAACATCTCTAAGCCTAAACACTAGGGAGAGATTAGTTAACAAACATGAATAAAATACACAACTAAAATGCAAAATAAACCTTCTTTTACCTTCCTTAGATGCTCCAAAATTCTTATTGTAGTGGCTTGCTCAGCTTGTGTTCATGAAGTCTTTGGCAATGGAAGCTTGGCTACCTTCATCTCTCCTTGGCACCTTATGGCTTTGATTTAGCTTGGATTAGAATAATTTTTTCATGATAACACTAATTACAATGGATTTTGGAATCATTTATGCATTATAACTTTTCATTATCAAGACTTAGAAATGATGTTCATGGCCTCTCTATTTATAGATTTTTGAGAATGTCTAGAATCAATCTGAACCATCCATCTTAAGATTGAGATTTGTGGTTAAGGATTAATTCAATTTTTGGAATTAAGTTTATAATTATCCTCATCATGGAATTGAAATAAGGGGAAATTAAGATGCATGGAGGGCATCATGGAAGGCATTGATGAGGCATGGAGGGCATGAATCCTAATATTTGTGACATTTATGGCCTAAGGATGTCTTCCTAAGAAATGAGGTCACCTGATGATGCAAATATTCAATATTCATTTCCAAAACAAATTATTCAACAAGTTTCCATGGAATTATTAATTAGGCCTTGATTTGGGTTAATTAGCTCTTAAGCATATTTAAGCACTTTATACAAAATTACTGAAATTGATTAGAATGCCTTATTATTGGTCCAAAATTTGACTATATTAGAATTTGAAGGTGATGTTAGATGTATTGGAACCATTATCCCATTTAGGATATTATCAATAATAAATAACAAAGGCACATATCTTATGCAGAAGATTTGATAAGAAAGAGCAATCTAGAGCACCCATGTGCAAAATTGGCATTTTGACTCAGAATGATCTGATCAAAGTTAGTTGGCCCATAAATTACATTACCCCATTTAGGGATACCCTAGTCAAAATTAGCACTTGAATATGTTAGTTTCACATCATTTAGCATGTTTAAGTGTTTTTAGGCTAAATTGTGCATTTTAGGTGGAAATTGGTCAAAACCTGGTTGGAGGTTATTAGTGGACATATTTAGGTGTCCACAAACAAAATGAAAACAAAATAAAATATCTATGAATTTGACTCAAGAGAGGATGGTTAGTATGGTGTTAGTTCAAAAATGAAAACAAAATGAAAGAAACACACTAACTAGCATAACATCTCTAGGCCTAGACACTAGGGAGATCTTAGTTAACAAACATGAATAAAACACATAACTAAAATGAAAAATAAACCTTATTTTACCTTCCTTGAATTCTCGAAAATGCTTGTTGTAGTGGCTTGCTCGACTTGTGCTCATGAAGTCTTTAGCAATGGAAGCTTGGTTACCTCCATCTCTCCTTGGTATCTTGTGGCTTTGGCTTGGGTTTGAATCAATTTGGCATGGTAACACTAATTGTTTAAAGATTTTGGAACCATTTATGCATTATCAAGTCTTAGAAATGATGTGGTAAGGCCTTCTATTTATATATTTTTGCAAATGTCTAGAATCAACCTAACCCATCCATCTCAAGACTGAGATGTGTAGTTGAGAATTAATTCAATTTTTGGAATTAAATTTTTAATTATCATCATCATGGCATTAGAAGAAGGGGAACTTAAGAGGTATGGAGGGCATCATGGAAGGCATTAATGAGGCACGAAGGGCATGAATCCTGATATTTGTAGCATTTATGGCCTAGGGATGTCTTCTTAAGAAATGAGGTCACCTGATGATACAAATATTCAATATTCATTTACAAAAAAAATTATACAAGTTTCCATGGAATTATTAATTAGGCATTGATTTTAACTAATTAACTTTTAAGCATGACTAAGAACTTTGTGCATAATTATCCAAATTGATCAAAATGCCTTATTATTGGTCTAAAATTTGATTGGATTAGAAATGGAAGGTGATGTCAAATGCATTAGAACTGTTATCCCATTTAGGATGTTATCAATATGAAATAACAAAGACACATGTCTTGTGTAGAAGATTTGATAGGAAAGAACAATTTAGAGCACCCAGGTGAAAAAATAGCATTTTGACTCAGAATGATCTGATCAAAGTTAGTTGGATACCTTGACCAAAATTGGCACCTGACTATATTAGGTTTAAAGCTTTTAATATGCTTTAGTGTTTTTAGGCTAAATTGTGTATTTTAAGTGGAAATTGGCCAGAAGCTTGGTTAAAGGTTATTGGTGGCTAGTTTTAGTTGTCTACACGTTCAAATCAGTGCTTGCAAAATGGTGAGATCATATGGAAAAGGGGGACCGAGTTGACCTCAATGTGAGTTGAGTTAGACCTACATAATTTCATTAGGACCTTAGGTCATAATAATTTTTCCTACACAAAAGGTGATAAAAATTGAGTAGGTCATAACAAGTTCACAAATTAAGGAAAATGGTTAGATAAATGATAATAGTAATGACAAGGAGATGTGATAATTCATGATAAAAATGCATCATTCCTAATTTTCCCTTAGGTGGCTATAATTAAGAAATAATGTCATAATACTGATTTACCTAAAGGTGGTTATAATTAGTGGTACCAAAATAAAATATTAATTTTCCCATAGGTAGTTATAATCAGTACTACCAAATAAAATGTAAATGAAAGATAATTTTCCAGATCCACTATCACATTACTTTTATAGACTGCCATTTAAACACAAAATTCTAAAACTATTGAAACTAGATTGGAATCCCATCATGAAAGATATAGGAAGAACCAAAGGAACCAAGTTCAAAAAAGGGTTAGGTGGAATGGCTAAAAAAAAGTCTTGGTTAATAGTAAAGGAATGGTATGATAAAATGGTA
Source organism: Torreya grandis (assembly GCA_037957365.1). Taxonomy (NCBI): domain Eukaryota; kingdom Viridiplantae; phylum Streptophyta; class Pinopsida; order Cupressales; family Taxaceae; genus Torreya; species Torreya grandis. Next base: position 1,616,059 of record JARHVA010003113.1, on the reverse strand, counting down.
TAAGGCACAACATCAAGAAAATGATAGGGTGATAGTTGAATATAATGGAAACAAGGTTATACTTGGATTGCCTTCAAATGATGATTAGCTTAGTTTGATAACAAAATGGTGAGAGCATGGGCTTAGTTTTCTCACAAAATAGTGACAACATTGATTAGTTTGCTTGAAAAATGGTAAGATCATGGCTTAGTTTTCTCATAAAATGATGAGAGCATTCAAAATTAAAAATTGCTAACAAAATGGCAAGAACATTCAAACTTAAAAAATTATCATAAAATGGTGAGAGCATGATTTAGTTTGATCATAAAATGGCAAGAGCATGGCTTAATTTACTCATAAAATGATAGAGCATGGCTTAGTTTGCTCATAAAATGGTGAGAACGTTCAAACTTAAAAAATTCTGAAAAAATGAAGAGAGTGTTTAAACTTAAAAATTTCTCATAAAATGGTGAGAGCGTGGCTAAGGTTACTAAGCTGATCTTCATATAAATTGAGTGCTACCTACATAGTCTCAAAAGACCTCAAGTCAATGTAGTTCAAATAGTGTAGTAAATAGGACACAATGGTATAAAATACCTAAAATGAAATGGTCTATATGGTTACCCCTATGAGATGAGGCAAGGGAAATTCTAGGGTAAATGCAAAATGGAAAATGAAAAATGAAAAATGAAAAATGAAAAATGAAAAATGAAAAATGAAAAATGAAAAATGAAAAATGAAAAATGAAAAATGAAAAATGAAAAATGAAAAATGAAAAATGAAAAATGAAAAATGAAAAATGAAAAATGAAAAATGAAAAATGAAAATTGAAAAATGAAAAATGAAAAATGGTTATGTTTCTCCTATTGATGTGGAGATGCACATCCTAGTCAACATATGAGATAACTAGGATAATCATAAAAATTTCTAGCTAACACCTCATCTGAATAATTGCTATGTCAAGAACCTGTTGTAGATTTGAAATCTAATAATGTTGTTGTGATCTTTGTTAGTTGTTGATTCTTTTTCCTTCAAACATCAAGATAAAGTAACTTTGTATCCTCTATAAAGGAAAGTGTATCTAGGGATGGTAAATAATATTAGGCATAGGATAAATGGTATACATTGGTAAAAATATGGATGATAATGGAATGCATAATGATTGAGTAATAAATGAAGATCAGGATTTTTAAGCACACACAATGTTTCTTATTTCAAATTCAACATAACTTTGGTTATGGTAGGGTTGAAGATTTAAAAATATGCTCTTAATAAGACCACTATATTTTGATGTTATTTGATCTTGATAGTAGCTACCATCTGATTATGTTGTACATTGGAAGCTATACTAATTTGATCTTTGATAATGTATTCATCAAGAAGTAAAGAACTATTGTGCCCAGCCATTGGTGTCTCAGTGAGGTTTTCACCAATGAATTTGTCTTGATTATCTCATAGTGCCTCCAAAAGGGTTTCACAAAGGTATGTTAAAATTTAAATTTGATTATCTTCTAGCACCTTCAAAAAGGTTTCACTAAAAGATGCTGAATTTGAACTTTGATCATCCCCTAATGCGTCTAAAAAAGTTTCACTAGGAGATTGTTCTTATTTTGCATGAATGCAGTCTTGGCCTCCTTGATTTATTGCATCCAATATATCACCATGGATGTGATTCAAAAATGTGTGACACCATCAGTCCTAATTAACACTTGTGGGAGGTGGAATTTTAATATAATGTATATATTGGGTGGTGATAATGGGATGATGAAAGGCAACATAATCTTCATAGAAGATACTAGGATAACTTGTGCCAATGTTGAAGTAATCATATTCAAAAATCATAGAAAGATTACAAATATATTCAAATTTATCTACAAGGCAAGTGTAACCAATGTTGTAACAACCATGACTATACTCTAATTTTGAAGCTGAATCCGAGTTAAGGTACTCTAAATCCAATGTTGAGATTGATAGTGATTCTACTTCTGATGCTAAATTTGATGTCAGTTTAAAAATGAAACCTGAATCTAATTATGATTCTTTATCTAATGTGAATGTTTATATAATTTTGATTCTTTATTTGATGTAAATGTTTATATACTAATGTTTTGTTTAATGCTTGGTGTGGGACAAGTAATGACCTGTGATGACATAATGGGCTCTATAAAAATTAATTCCTATAGGAAGGGTTCAAAATAGATTGGCTCATCTAGGTGAATCCCCTCAAAGAGAGGAAATTGATTGAGGGATGACTTAACAAAAATTATCCTATCAAAATGTGACTCCTTAATGAGTAGAAAAAGATCAAGAGATAAATTCATAGAGACTGGTTTGTCAAAGGGATCAGGATCTTTAAAAATAGGATAATGGTCAAGATAATGATTTTCCCAAAGGAAGTTATAATCATTATGAATTGATTCTACAAAGACTAGCTTGTCAGAGTAAGACTCTTAGATAATAGGTATAATATCAAAGGGTGATTCATCACAGGTCGACTCATCACAAATGGGTGTTTCAACAATAACATCATGACCTTGGTCTACAATTGGTTACAAAATATCAAATTTGAATACATTTTGGTCCTCAAAATATGGTTCTTGAAGAGGTATTAGTTGGTTTTGTTGAGGCTTGAATATTGGCACAAAATTTCTAAAGTGAGGAATAGTTAGAATTGGATGAACAATGGTTTACGGTTCAATAATATGATTTTAAAAAATTAGACTATTGAAAAAGGTGTCAAAAAAGATTGGTTTTTCAAATTGATGTTCCTTAATAATAGGTTTAACAAATAAGTGTGCAACTGATTTCCAAAGAATTACATAAAATTTGATTGATCTCACTTAAGCAAATTAATCCAAATTAAAGGTTTAATGGAAAATCCATGGAATTTATTGAAGATCTATTAATTGGAAATTGATTTCTAATATCTACATCATTAGGTAACACAATTTGTTGGGTGCCATACATAAGCCATAAATGGAATAAATATTTAGTTTAAGCCATCCCATGCCTCATTAAGGCTCCTTTTTTCCAAATATTAATGAGGGTCTTTATGATTTGAGCCTCCAAAATTGAATGGCTACTCTGTCAAGAACCTGCTACAAATTTGAACTCCACTAATGTTGTTATGATATTTATTGGTTGTTGATTCTGTTTCCTTCAAACATTGATACAAATTAACTTTATAGCCTCTACAAAGGAAAATGTAGCCAGGGATAGTAAATAATATTAGGCATAAGATAAATGGTATAAGTTGGTAATGAAAATGTGGATGATAATGGAATGTATAATGATTGGGTAACAAATGAAGATCAAGATTTTTAGGCACACACAATGTTGCTGGTTCTAGATTTGACATAATTTTGGTTGTGGAGGAGCCCAAGACTTCTAAATATTCTCCTGATAAGACCACCAGATTTTGTTGTTTTATTTTATTTTGGAAGTTATTAAAGATCTATTAATTGGAAATTGATTTCTAATATCTACATCATCATGTGACATCATTTGTGGGGTGGCATTAATAAGCCATAAATATAATAAATATCTAGTTTAAGCACTCCCATGCCTCATTAAAGATACATTTTTCCATATATTAATGAGGGTATTTATGATATGAGCCTTTATAATTGAATGGCTACTTTGTTAAGAACCTATTGTAGATTTAAACTCCAATAATGTTATGATCTTTGTTGATCATTGATTCTATTTCCTTCAAACATCGAGACAAAATGACTTTGTATCCTCTATAAAGGAAAGTGCAGCTATGGATGGTAAATAATATTAGGCATATGATAAATGGTATAAGTTGGTAATGAAAATGTGGATGATAATGTGCATGTGTATTTTATGTGATTATTAACTTTTATAAAATTATTTTGAATTAAAATGATGAAAACATAATTTGACACTTTGAACCACTGAATTATTATAATTTGAAAGCATAATACATGTGCATGTGTTATTTCATGTCGACAATGTCCTAAATGGGATATTGGTCCATACACAACTGACACCTTCTTCTAATTATACTCTAATCAAATTACAACTTAATAACTTGACATTTTGACCAATTTGATTAAGTGTGCAACTAATTTCCAAAGAATTGCATAAAATTTGATTAATCTCACTTAAGAAAATTAATTAAAATTAAAGGCTTAAGTGGAAAATCTATGGAAGTTATTGAAGATCTATTAATTGGAAATTGATTTCTAATATTTGCATCATCAGGTGTTGTTATTTGTGGGGTGGAATCCATAATCCATAAATAGAAAAATATCTAATTTAAGCCCTCCCATACCTCATTAAGGCTCATTTTTTCTAAATATTAATGATGGTATTTATGATTTGAGCATCCAAAATTGAATGGCTACTCTATCAAGAATCTGTTATAGATTTGAACTCTAATAATGTTATTAGGATCTTCATTGGTTGTTGATTCTGTTTCCTTCAAACATTGAGACAAATTAATTTTATAGCCTCTGTAAATGAAAGTGCATCCAAGGATGGTAAATACTATTAGGCATAGGATAAATGGTATAATTTAGTAATGAAAATGTGGATGATAATGGAATATATAATGATTGGGTAAAAAATAAAGATCAATATTCTTAGGCACACATAATGTTGCTGATTTCAGATTCAATAGAATTTTGGTTATGATGGGACTGAAGACTTGTAAATATGTTATTGATAAGACCACCAAATTTAGTTTTTAGTTGACCTTGGGAGTAGCTACCATCTGATTATGCTATAGATTGGAAGCTATATTGATTTGATCTTTGATAATGTCTTAATAAATCATTAAATAACTATTGTACTCAACCATTGGCACCTCGATGAGGTTTTCACCAATGAATTTGTCTTAATTATCACATAAATCCTTTGATAAGGTTTCATAAAGGGATGTTAAATTTTTAATTTGATTATATTTTCGTGCATTCAAAAAGGTTTTATAGAGTAAATTTTTACTCTACGTTGCATTCAAATTTTTAGTCGAGCACTGCAGTCTGGGTTCTCGCATAACGCGAGTTCATTTTCCGTCTAAGTGTCAGAGTGTAGCAGAGGCCACCAAGTGTCACTGTATGAGCATGAGTATTCTTTCTCCTCTTTTGTTTCTTTCATTTCATTCTGCCTAAATGTTTGAATTCAAGCAGAAGATACCAAGTGTCACTTTCTGAAACATGGGGCCGGCCAACTGGCATTGTCTGAGATTCCTTTTGTAACTTTCTAGAAGAACCATGGATCATGCCACATACTTAATAGCAACTCAGATAAAGTTGCCATGTGTCGGCATTGACATCTCATAGAGGCAGCCATGTTTCATTCTACCTTTTGATAAAGACTTTCAATGAGCTAAGTAGCAACAGAGCAGAAGGTGCTAAGTGGCAATCGCAGAAGGCCCTAAACTACCTTTTTAAGGAAGCAACAAAAGTCACCACGTGTCGGCATTCGAGAGACTTTGGTTTAATGCCTGGGTTTAATGCTTTGGTTCAACACAGAAAGGCATCATTTTATTTTGCTTAAGTACCATAAAGTAGTGGATGCTACCAAGTGTCACTCTCTGAGCCCCTTCTTACTCCATCCTGAAAGAAGTGGAAGACACCACATATTCCTAGCAAGAGAAGCAAAAGATGCCACATATCTTCCAAAAATTAGCAGAGGTCACCACGTGTCAACTTCTAAGAGACCATCTTCTAGCCTCGTTATCGAATAAAGATTGTGGTGGGCCTTAGGTGCTACTTTAAAAGCTTGCGAAAACTGCCAAGCGTCACCATCCATAAAAGTCTGATATGTGTCCTGAGTGATACTACAACACAACCAAAGAGAAGTAGAGAGAGCCGTGTGTCTTCGATGAATCTCATGGAAAGTGCCAAGTGTTGTTTTCTAGTGCCTTCTAAGTAACAAGAGGATTTTTAGGAAAATGACTAAGTGCCCCCTCTCATTTCAACATAACAGAGTGTTTCATGCATCTATTGCCACAAAGTGAAATGGAAGGAAAATCAGCTGGAGTTAATTCAAGTAGATGGAATAATTCCTCGGGTAGATTTTGGATCCCCCAAAGCATTGAAGGCACTATCTATTTGTCCCCTATGAGTGAAGGATGGAGGATAATTGCACGGGAAGGGGAGCGATGGAAGGAGTGATCTGAGGCTATAAAAGAAGAAGAATTCAAGAGAAAAAGGGGGGGATTTTCTTATAGTTTAGACTTTCTAAAGTTTTTGACTAGCAATATCATTTGCTCTTGTCTCAATTCTCTTAAGTTGTATAGTTGATATAATCATGCATGTTTCTGTGCCCTTTATGTGACTGAATGAATTAAGGAAATTTGAGCTCCATGCCTTGGTTGGTGTTATTTGTGTCATTTGTGAAGTAGTCTATACTATAGATTTTTTGGAGTTGTGATTAGGAATGTTATTTGCTTTTGTCTCATTTTCTTGAATCGAAAGGTTTACATAACTATACGTGACTTTTGTGCCTCTTATGTGATTGGAAGATTCTATTAAGAAGATTGAACACTATGCCTTTGTTGACATTCCCTATATCTCAGTGAAAGACTTCCCTATTGTGAGCATCTATTTTTGTTATTTCAATCTCTTACATTGATCATGCACTTGTCTACTCTTAAATGTAATTGAGCCCTATAATAGTCTCATTGTGCTCAGGTTAGGATTAGGATTACACTCAGGCACATCGCCATAGTTAGGTTTTAGTTCCTACATTTGCATTTCTATTTAATCTCCTATCCCTTTTCCCCAACAACCCAATACAAAGAAGAGACTAGCTTCTCTAAAATTTGGAGGTTGTTTCAAGTCACATCATCCCATAGCTTGAAACTTGCCATTGTTGATTGGTTAAGATCAAGTGCAAATTTTAAGTCATCAATAGTTTCTAGCACACCTGGTGGGACCATTTTTGAAGTTTCTTTCAAGACCGCATGAACCAAAGAGCTATGAGGAGTCAAAGCTGTGGACCAGTCACCAGATCACAATCTGCTAAAAATCTAGTTATTATTTTGCCACCTCTGGTAATTAGTCCAAGAAGAAGAGCTAACTAGTTTCTACCAGTACCAAACATGGGAGCCCAAGTACCCCCAAGAAATTATGCAAGTTGAAACACTGGTAGCCCCTTAATCCTCCCAACACCACTAGCTATTTGGGACCCTATCCTAGTAAATGCTCTAGAATCTCTACCCAAATTTAGTGGGCAAGACTCAAAAACACCCATTGAGCATCTTCAAGATGTATTAGATGTCTGTGCCATACATGGTGTCACAAAGCAAAATGTGGCCCTAAGGTTGTTAGTAGCCTCATTCAAAGAGAAGGCCTCAGAATGGTATCAGTCTTTGACCCCAAATACCATATCCACATGGGACTAGCTCAGAGATCAGTTCTTTGAAAAATTCATAGAAAAAAGTGACAAGTCTTCTCTATTACAATAGTTGATCACGATTCAAAGGGGACCACAAGAGGACATGACTAACTTCAACACTAGATTCCAGAAAACATAGGACATAATCCTTGTTGCAACTAAATCACCACTTGGTATGGCCATAGTATTTTAACTCAAAGCTTTGAATTCAGATATATCCATTATGATTTAGTCACTGGGAGGACACACTTTGCCAGTGGCTTATGACCTTGCAGTCAGAGTTGAAAATCATTTAATTGATGCTGAGAAGTTACCTCCGAGGCCTCCCATGCTTGTTTTCTTGAAAATTACCTTACCTCTACCTTAGGAGGTTTCTAAAGCTGTAAGTCTACCTATGTTTATGTATACTTACCCTCCATCACCTGTGAAGCAACTAGTCCCTGCTCAGTCATCTGAGATGGATGATATCAAGATTATGCTAAGGACATTCTCCAATGAGTTGATTAATATAAAGAGGCAATAGAATACTTTCCCTAAGCCCCCTTATCAAGGCTATCAAGGTAATAGGTTTTCATCCCAACCAAACCAATATCAGGGCCCTCTAAGATAAACTAACCATCAACCAACAAATCCATTAGTTATAGTTCCCACACCCTCACAGACCCTTCCTCCAAACTCAAATAGGGAGATGGTTCTAGGTTAGAATAATTATGTGGATGATACTAATGCTTGGTGTTTCCCCTACAATGATGCTCACACACCCAGAGATTGTCCTAAGGGTAATCTATAACAAAGGGTGGCTGAGCAAAGAAGAATGGATGGTCATGTAGACACCGAAATTGTGTCGACTCCCCTGGTCACTCCCCGTCTTATTCTTCTTCGCCTATTTAACCCTTGTCGATCACTTGTTCTACCAACCTTGACCCTGGCAGCATGTAACAATGAGCAGAGAACTAAAAGCTAGACTCTGTCCTCATTATGCATCTGCCGACGACGGTCTTTACCCGGCCGATGTCGCCGACGTCGGTCACTTATCGGCCGACGTCGGCAATCCTGCCGACGTCGGTCACAATCTCGTTATCCGTTATCCGTTACCATTCGGTTCCCGATCAGTTTTTTGAAACGGTTATCGAACCGTCTCTCAAAACCGTCCTAGGGCCTTCAATCTCCCCTCCCTGATCAATCATCTGACTCCCATTTCCGACATCTACAGGCTCTCCAGCGTTCGAACTCCAGCATCCATCAACTCCAGCATCCATCAACTCCAGCGTTCATTCTTCCGGCACTGCACAGGGAACTTCGACTATGGCTTTTATCACGGCTTCTCACAGGTAAGTATCTTCTGTGTTTATTTTCATATTTTCTTCCTGATTATTTATCCCCTATTTCTGCCATCCTGAAGCTTCAAACCCCCAGACTCGACCAAAAACCCCGTCCCGACTCTGTCTAAAATCTTGTCCCGACCCTGTCAAGACCTTCTGCAAACTTTCCCAGACCTCTGTTCATAACTTGCCCCGACCGACGCCGGTCACTACCCCGACCGACGACAGCACCTTAACCGACGTCGGCACCTTCCCAGACCGACGTCGGCACCATAGAGACCGACGCCGGCGACTGTGCAGAACAATGCCGCTTATCAGGTACGCCTTTTATTTTTTTGTCATTTATTTCTATCATTTTATCTTTCTATTATCTACTTTCGTCCAATATTACGCTTTTTATCAGTGGGTTGATATCCTTTTAGGGAGTCTTCGTACTTCTGGGATCGGGCGTTTGCCTGACAACCCACCATATCTTTGACTAACATCTTTCCGTGTTTTAGTCTCTTTTTCGCAGGTGTCATTCCTCCACAGCCAAAGAGGAGAATCTTCCAACGTCTGATTTCGGTACGCTCAACTTTATCAGGTACTTCTAGCCTTAACCTTTTATTTCAATTTCTTATTTCTTCTTTGAATGTAGAAAGCAATTTTGCATAGAAACATTTTGGCACGCCCGGTGGGACCCTAGGTCCTCCTTGGGTTCTTTCTTTCTTTCCTTCATTTAGGCATTAGGTTTTTTCCTTTTCACCTCCTTTCGTCTCTTCTTAAACGACATCATAAGCAGAACTAAAACGAACATTTCTTTCTTGCACTTCTAGACTAGCTAAACTCATATTCTTCGACTCTTTCTCCATTCGTCTTCATACGAACAAACATTTCGACTTGGACATTAAAACACTTTGCATTCATTTCTGTTTGCCTGCATCTCTTAGACCACACATAGTAATTAAACCACATATTGAATTAATCTAGATCACTTCATGTTACACGACCAGACCACCTGCACAAAACAAACATTTTAACTTACCTGAGACAAGGCCCGATTGGGATTTCATCCCCCAGCGGATACCTTACCCGTCCCGGTGACCCTACTTGGATTTCATCACCAAGGGGGAAGCCCACTCCGTTCTCTGGCAGAGTATAATCTCTAGGCGAGGTATATCTTGGCTAAGCGAAACCAGCTAACCACTGGAATTGTGAAGTGAGGGGAGCTTGCTCCTTAGCACCAGGCCACGTACCAGACCCTAACACAGACTTCTTGAGCACCATAACAAAACCTGAAACCTTCCATAGACTGCTTCTTCTAGGACCTGACTCACAAAGCCAATCTTCCTCTACACACATATTCTAAGGCATAAGCCACTGTAATCTTAATAATTTACTTCTAGGGTTTTAGGATCTGCTTGTGTCTTCATCTTTTTGGTTCTTATCTGCTTGTTTGAGCTTGTGAGGACATTCTTCCTTGCCTTGAATGGTTCTGACTCGTAGCCAAGCCAAGGCTCTAGTCAATCACGCGAGGCATCATCCTCTTCCGTCTACCCCGCCTACAACCAACTCTATAATGGAGTTCAACTCGGAAATTGAAAGAACTCCTACCAGACCATCTCCGACCCAAACGCCTATTATCCTAGAAGGGGACCAAGATTTCGCATGATTCTTGGACCTCAATACCGCAGCCCTGCAATACTATCTCGCGAATAGCCGAACGCGAGACTCCTCAGGCAATCCAATCTATGGAATGCCAACTTCTTTCCTCGAAACTGCGGCCGTATCAACGGCGTCCGTAGTCCAACCCTTAGATACCCAGGCTGTTACCTCAAACAATGACCAACCTTTTACCAACCATCCAAGCGTGGCCTCTCCTTCCATCGTTGGGCCCACTTTCACCGGGGTTTCGGCCCCCAATCAATCTCAACCCACTCAACCACTTTCTACCCCCTTTCAAAATTTGGTCGTCTCCATTCCGCCTACCCTTACTCCTATCAACACTAGGGTGGCTACCCATCCGTTGGCCCATGTTACCTCTAATCAACCTCCCATGACCACATCAAACCTAGCCATGTCTTCTATCCAACCATCCTTAGTCACTTCTTCTGTCCCTACGACTAGTCATCAATACGTTGCGCCCTTATTGGTATAACTGACTACGTCGTATACCTCTTCTAGCCTCTTTCAAGCGCCTTACAATCTAGGAGGTGCTCCACTCGCCAATCCATCAGTAGATATTATCAAGATGCTGATGGATAAAATGTCCAACCTAGAGACCTCCGTTACCGGCTCGCGCAACACTCTCTCGTACGAACAAATCTGTAACGAGCCCATCCATCCTTCTGTCCCCATCAGACCATATCCCAGCCAGTGGGAACTTCCTAAGTTTTCTCGTTTCCAGAGCAAGGAAGACCCACAACAACATTTATGGGCATTCAGACATGCCTGCTACCTTATCACCCACGATGATGCGTTGCTCTTACGCACGTTTCCCATGTCTCTCTCGGGTGCTGCACTTGACTGGTACAGCTCTCTTCCTAGCCATTCCATCCTCACGTTCACTCAGCTGGCCCAGCTCTTCCTCGATCATTTCTCCATCAATATCACCAAGAAGGTCTCCATCACAGACCTCTATTCTATCCGCCAGTTTGAGGATGAATCCATTGCTGATTTCGTCGCTCGGTGGAGGGGCCTTATCAATCAACTTTCATTTTCCTTACCCCAGCCTGAGCTTATTGAACTTTTCTCTCAAGCCTGCGCTAAACATATTTCTTCTACCTTGAGGGTTCAAACCTTCCGCACTTTTGACGAAGCCTTCACGATGGCTCGTAAACTTGAGTTACGTGCCGTTGAGGAGAATAAAGTCAAGTTGCAGAGTAAGAATCCCAACTCCAAAACCAATGACCCCTCTTCTAAGCCTTCCTCGTCCAATTCTAAATCTAAAGCTTCAGCAAATGCTGTGGTTGTTAGATCTTCCCCTTCTTCACCTTCAACTAATCAATCTGAACCATCCACGTCCATGAGCGCCACTCGTCAATTTCAGCAGAGATACATACAGCGACAATTTACTCCACTTGGAGAATCATACGCGTCTGTGCTGGAAAAACTCGTCAAACAAGGGGCCATCAATCTCCCTCAGATCCGACCTCCACCACAATTTGATCCCTCACGCGCCATCCCTGCATGGTATAGGGAGAATGACTTCTGTAACTACCACCGTGTTAAAGGTCATGACACGGGTAACTGTAAAACCCTTAAAAACATAGTCCAAGACATGTTGGAAAAGGGTGACCTCATCCTCGACAATCCTAATGCCCCTCCTAATCAGGGTATCGATATTTTCAAACAACCATTTCCCAATCATCCACCAACCCAAAACAACGTCCAGACCTTGACTGACAATACCCATGAACATAATATTCGAACGGTCAATACGGTCTCGCCCCTCATTTCTAACCAACCCCAAGAGGTGAGTTCATCCATCAGTCCATCACATGTGGACGAACCTCTTTCTCCGGCTAGTTCTCCCTCAACTTCTCTCACTTTGGAGGATGCCTCGACCTTACCAGCACCGCCAGTTTCACCATCTTCCTTCTTGCTGCCCATGGAGGACCCAACCTTTCCTACTCCTCAACCACAAGTGGAGGGCACTATCATCCCTGCCCTTTACCCGCTTGAGGAGCTTCATTCTCCAGTTTCTTCTCCACCCAGGGAAGAACCTATCTCTCCTTCGTCTCCAACCAAACATGAACCTGTCACGACTTCACCATGCTTTAGGCCCAAAACTACTACATTCGTCTCACCTTCAGTCCCACAACCGTCGACATCTTCTCAAGAGCCCAAATTTCATCCCGCATCTTCTCAGCCATTTTCCCGACTAGTGGAGAGACTCGAACTTCTCCCTTCTAGGAAAGTGGAACATCAGGGATTGTGGGACCGTCTCACAGCTCTTCAACAAGCCCGGGCCCTCTCATCTCATGTTGCTAATCCCCCCATGGTGGAACCTCCTAAGACTATCAACAAAAATCCGATCTCCACTTCCAAACCGTCTACATCTTCATCAACTTCATCAAAACCAAAACCCTCATCTACTCCGCCTAAACCTATCAAATCGCTTGGCATTCGCCCTGTCTCCAACCTCACTCATCCACAAGTGAAGGTGGACTTAACCCAGACTTCAACTAATAGTAATCATCAACCTAAATCACAAAAGACTGCCAAACCACAGAGGCGAATGCCTCCTCTTCCTTCACCATTGCCCTCCATTTTGGGCCCGCATCCTTCAACCCTAACCAGAGTCCTTCCCGCTCCAACCTTTAATCAAAACTGATTGCCTCCTTTGCTTCCTTTACCTACCGCTAGCCTACCCTCTCCCAAAAGGGCGATACCTCTCACGAAGAGTGTACCGTCTCCGCCTGTCATCGCACCATCAACCCAGAAGGTGGTACGAAAACCCTCTCCCGCTTCGCCCAAGCAAAAGTCACCGACATTGCATACATCGATGAGCACAGATCCTTTAGTGGGTTCATACTCTTTAATCTTGCAACGACTTTTGCAAACTTCTAGCATAACTCTTCCACCCATCAAGCCCTTTCAACCTCTTGGGTCTAAACCTTCCTGGTTCGACGACACGAAGATTTGTTTATATCATCGTACACCAGGACATGACACTGAGACTTGCTGTGCCCTCAAGGCTATCATTCGCCGTTATCTGGAGAAAGACACTCTTCTCTTTGAGGACACTTTCGACCGCCCCCTGACTCCTTCTCATAAACCTTCCACCTCTTCAAATCCATCCACATCTCATCAACCAGTTACAACCCCTTCATCATCTTCACCTCCCATCTTTGAAATCAATGCCATTCACATCACCACTAGGTCACAAAAGGACAAGGCGAAAGAAAAAGCCGCCATTCCTTGGACCTACCCTTTTGTCAATCCACCTCAACCGCCTAAGCCTAAGATTTCTATCCTTGGCGCGCTTCAACCCTCCTCCTCTTCTTCTTCTTCTAGACCAATCCACGACTCCATGTTGAAATAGCTTCACTAGACGCCTGTGAAGATGTCCCTCTACGATCTTATCCAAACCTCGCCCCAACATCGCCAGGCCCTCATCCAAGCCCTACAGGCAGCGGAGGTCCAACCTGAGGACCCCCAACCACTTGCTGCCCTTGTCCACTCCTTAGCCCCTATTGCCTCCATTACATTCAGCGATTCTGAGATTCCCACATCCAACATGGAAGATCAGGACGCCGCCCTCTTCATCACTGCCTACATCGATCAGACACGCATTAAACGTGTTATGATCGATGGGGGCGCTAGCATCAACATCATCTCCACCCATGCCTTTGATCAGTTAGCTCTTCCCAAGAATTGCGTCTCCAAAACTGACGCGATCTTGCGCTCTTTCAATGACACTACTACCACGACCATTGGCACAGTCATCCTTCATATCCGCGTTGGTCCACGCACAGTCCCAGAGCTCTTCTACATCATCGAAGGAGAGTTCCAATACAACATCTTGTTGGGTCGACCTTGGATCCGTGCCATGTCCTGTGTCCCCTCCACCCTGCATCGTTGTGTGAAGTTTGAGCATGACGGACAAGTCCACACCATTCCTGCTGACCCTTCGCCCTTTAAAACATGCAACACCACCTACCGTCCAAACGATGTCCTCATTCCTATCAAGCCGTTAACCCCAGCACTGCCTCCATCTGCAGAAGCTTCAACCAGTTCGCAACAGGTGGTCGCCCTTACACCTCCCCTTCAAGTGACAACCACAGACCCCATGGAAGACGTCTTCCAAAGACTTTGATTGGGAGAATATCGCTTGTTGGCTTTAGACATGTTCCAAACTCCACAAGAGTATGGACGCCTTCATCATAGCCCCACCTACGACCATCGGATAGGGATGATCATACCTTATGGTCCCCCTCACCTCCGCACCAACCTCGTCTATGGAGGGCTTAATCAAGCTCCTACTGACGGTAATCCTCCTTCTTCACCTCAACTTTTCACATCAGATTTCTCATTTCTTGGTAACCCCGCCTTTGCATACACTTACCTTTACAGGTGTGCATGAAAGGGTTTTGGTTTCGAATGCTATGAGCAGGGCTCCCATCAGCCTATCCAACCGCTCAATGATGACGACGCCAAGAAACGGTATGGTCTGGGATATCACGACCCCACTCAAGACCCTGTAGACCTTTATCCTGAACCAATCCTTGACCAATCTCCTCCACACTCGCCTATTTCACCACCTTCACCTACGGAGTCAGTGGTTTCCATTCCTCCTAGTTTTTTTTTTCCATAAACACCATCCGCCTAGACCCCTTGACTTATCAGCTCAATGGGGTGTCCAAATCTCTCCCTCTCATTCTTCCCAGCATGATCGAAGATGAGTCGGCAACCATCCACACTATCCATTGCGTTGACGATGACGCCATTCTTTCTTACATGGGTGCTGACGATTCTTTTATCCAGCGCTCCCTCCCTTCTGAGACCCAGGTTATGTTAAATGAATCAACCATTGACATCAACCTTCCTTCTTCTGATGTTCCTCATGTCTTAAAGATTGGCCAATCTTTAGACGCTCAGGAGCAGCTTGACTATACCCGTTTCCTCTCGGACCATAGCAAGGCCTTTGCCTGGACTTACAGTGATATGCCTGGCATCGACCCCACCATCGTTACCCATAACATTGTCACCAAACCAGAGGCTAAGCCTGTCAGGCAAAAGCTTCAAAAGATGCATCCTCACGTTGCCCTCCTTGTTAAAGAGGAGCTTCAGCGCCTCCTTTCTGTCTCCTTCATCCAACCCATCGACTATCCACAGTGGGTCTCTAACATCGTCCCAGTCACCAAGGCAACTGGGGGGATTCGGATCTGCACAAGACTATCGCGACCTCAACCTAGCCTGTCCCAAAGACAACTTTCCTCTTCCTAACATCGACCAGCTTGTTGATCTTACGGCCGGCCATGAGATGTTATCTCTTATGGATGGGTTTTCAGAATACAATCAAATCCTGATCGCTCCAGAAGATCAGCACAAGACTACTTTCATCACCCCATGGGGGACTTTTTGCTATCGAGTCATGCCTTTTGGCTTGAAAAATGCAGGTGCCACTTATCAGTGCGCCATGACCTACATTTTCCATGATCTCCTCCACAAAATCATGGAGGATTATGTGGATGACCTTCTCGGCAAATCCAAGCTTCGCCGTGACCATCTGACCATTCTCAACATCATCTTTTCTCGTCTTCTTCAGTATCATGTTCGTCTTAACCCCAAGAAATGTGTCTTTGGGGTCCTCTCTGGCAAGCTTCTCGGCTTCATCATTTCCTTCCGTGGCATCGAGATAGATCCCGCAAAGATTCGCGCTATTCTCGAAATGCCTCCCCCGACCAATCTCAAGCAGCTTCGCAGTTTGCAAGGCAAGCTCCAGTCCATTCGCCATTTTATCTCGCAGCTTTCTGACCGCTGTCAACCTTTTCATCATCTCCTTAAGAAGGACGTCATTTTTACATGGGATAAGGACTGTCAAGAGGCTTTTGAAGCCTTAAAATGCTATCTAGTCTCTCCACCAGTCCTCATTCCACCTAAAGATGACCAACCCTTCTACCTTTATATCTCAGCCACTCACCATTCGTTAGGTGCCATGATCGCGCACCGAGACGAGCATCACTGTGAGCAAGCCGTTTATTACATCAGCCGAACACTGGTCGACTATGAAACTCGGTATACCCATATCAAGAAACTCTATTTGGCGTTAGTCTTTGCTGCTACTAAGCTTCACCACTATCTTCTTAGTCACAAAACCTTTGTCATCACCCACACCGACCCTCTCAAGTATATGCACTCCAAGCCATATCAGAATCAACGTATGGCTCGGTGGCTCATGCTGCTTGCTGAGTTCGATCTCGAATTCATCCAACAGAAATCTATTAAGGGGCAAACCATCGCTGATCAACTAGCAGATGCCCCTCTTTCTGACAATCAACCTTCGCAGTGTGAATTCCCTGATGAGTCTATCCCTGCGCTTTCCTCCGATGACACCACCTATCAGATGACTATGTTCTTTGACGGTTCCAAATGTCAACTAGGTGGAGGTGCTGGGGTTATTCTCATTCCATTCGAAGGAGAACCCATGCCTCTGTCTTTTAAGCTCGACTTTGATTGTACCAATAATATGGCCGAATACGAGGCCTTAATTTTGGGACTTCAGACCGCCCTCTCTCTCAGCATCAAGTCCATCAACATCTTTGGCGACTCGCAGCTCGTCGTCAATCAGGTCAACGGTTCATATCTCTGTAAAAATGAAATTTTGCAAAGGTACAAAAACCGTGCTGACTTTTTCCTTGCATCTTTCGACCATTTCCTCCTGCAGACTGTTCCTCGATCCACGAATAAGTTTGCTGACACTATGGCTTCTCTTGCTTCCCATATCCCATCTTCCTCATCTGCATCCAGACTTTTTGTCACAGTGCGTCGTGTGTCGTTGCCTTCATATATCTCTCCTCACATTCATCATGTCAACACTATAGACCCAAGCCCACAAGATGTTTGGTATAAGCAACTTGTAGACTTCTTATCTCTCTCTATCATTCCTCCCAACCTCTCTAGTAATGCACGACGAGCTTTTATCAAGCGTACTGCTCGCTATACCATGCTAGGGGGTCTTCTCTATAAGCGAGGCTTCGATGGCCTCCTTCTTCGCTGTCTCACCTCCACTGAAGCGTCTCAAGCCATTCAACAAGTCCACAATGGGATTTGTGGCAGACATTTCAGTGGAAATTCAGTTGCCAAGCGCATCCTTCGTTTGGGCTATTATTGGCCTACCCTTCATCAAGACTGTAGCAATTATGTTCGGCATTGCATCAAGTGTCAGCAGCACTCTAACTTGCTTCATCTCCCCAGTCACGCCTTACAAATTGCTCAGGATTTCTGGCCTTTTTCTCAATGGGGTTTAGATCTCATCGGTGAGATTAATCCTCATTCTTCTCTTCGTCATCAATCCATCATCACAGCCACTGAATATTTCACCAAGTGGGTGGAAGCCATTCCTCTCGTTTCCACAAAAGCCAACAAGATCGTTGACTTCATCAACACCCACATCATCTGTCGTTTTGGTGTCCCTTATAAAATCATCACCGATAACGGCAAGTCCTTTAAAAACAAAACTGTCCAAAAGCTATGCGACTCCTTCGGCATCAAACTCAGTTTCTCTTCACCTTACTACCCACAAGCAAATGGGCAGGCCGAGGCTTCCAACAAAATTCTCACCAAAATTCTCATGAAAGTGGTCAGTGACACAGGCAGGGATTGGCACATTCACATTCCCTTCGCTTTGTGGGCTTATCGCACTAGCATCCGAACCTCTACGGGTGCTACTCCTTTTTCTCTCGTGTACGGAACAGAGGCTGTCTTACCTCTCGAAGTATAGATCCCGTCTCTCCGCATTTCTCTACATAATATCCTTTCCAATGATGACTTTCGTCAAGATCGCTTAGCTCAACTTGAGTTACTTGACGAACGTCGTCTTGCTGCCCTTAATCATCTCCATGTCTATCAACGTCGCATCAAACACAGCTATGACAAAAATCTGCGAGAACGAGATTTCAACATCGGAGACCTCGTCCTCAAAGAGAATCAACACGTGACCAACATGGAGTGAAGTAAATGAGGCAAGTTTGCTCCTAATTGGCTCGAACCTTTTATTATCATGCACAAGTATGGATCAGGGACTTATCGTCTATCTTCTCTTGATGGACGCCTAGAACCTGAGCCTCTTAATGCATTGCATCTGCGACCGTTCTATTGCTAGTCGAGTACTCGTCCACTTGACACTTAACTTGAGCTCGTCCCTTGAGCAATCCCCGTCCTCTTAATCCTACCTCCTTTCAACCCTATTCCTCTTAACAATTCCTATAACCCTTTTATGCGGTATGGATGCTTTGTCCTCATAAAAGGGAGCCCTTGACCTTCTATAATCTTGTCCATGACTCACATTTCTGTCAAAACAAATCAAGATGTCAAAACATATCCATGGTCACTATATCAATATCAAAATCAAACAAACAGACTGCTCCCTCGAAGGACAACTGTACTATCATTGCTGTAATTAATAGACTGCTCCCTCGAAGGATAGCTATTCAAAAGCCTTTATATTAAACAAAAATCTAGACCACTCCCTCGAAGGATGGCTATGACTAATCTGGCAATAAACAACACTATTTTAGAAGCTTCCCGCATTGATCAGCTTCACAACCTGACCACCAAACAAATGACATCTCTATGCAGGCTTCTCGCATTGATCAGTCTGTGCCTAAAAAAAAAAAAAAAAAAAAAAAAATTGAAAGAGTCACGGACTTGACTTGTAGTTGTCTCAGGGTCTCCTATAAAAAGGGGCATCATTATCTTTGCTCTTAAAACGGGTTACCCTTCTTCCTCCTCCTATCACCTGCTCAAGGGACTTCGAGCTCACTTTAATGTCTAAGTGATTCGATTACCGCTCTAACATAACCACGGTCAACGACGTCATGCATGAATGGGGCTCTTGGTTCTCATAACCCCTATTTATGCTATCTTTTTGGTCCTTGTCAATGAAAGAGCAATATGCTTTTCACTTCTTCTACACTTTGGTCACATTCACCTTCATCACTTGTCAATCGACTCAACTCAACTCTCAACTCAAACCATCAACCTGACCTAGCCTATTCACCCTAGTTTCTATGGACACCAATACACATGGAAACTATCGACCCACCACAATTTATGTTCAGCATAAACCAATACTTGCTGAAGCATAAATAAACCTTAATTCATTTTTAGCATACATCCATCACGAATATGGAATATTGCTAGGGATGAAAAACCCCTCAACCAATGTTGCAGAATACACCATTTGGAAAAGGCTGCAACATTTTTTTTTCTTCCTCATCATTTCATCCAATCATCGACCAATCTATCAACCATTTTAACCACCTATCTACCACTCGGACGCTTGGTCTGAACTACATTGGTCTGAGGCCCTATCACCAGGGCTATGTAGGCAGCACTCAGATGACACGACTGTCTTCTGGGGTTAGCTCGACCATTCTCATTTGTTCATCTCTCTGATGGACAAACCTTCTTTCCTTCTTTTAACCATAATCTTGTCCTTGACTCTGACCCATTTTATCCCTTTGACCCTCCCTCCCTTCTAGGGAGAACTACATTGGCATGAGGCCCTATCACCAGGGCTATGTAGGCAGCACTCAGTTGACATGGGGTCTTCTGGGGTTAGCTCGGCCACATCCTTTCGTCCATTCCTCCCCTCGACCACCAACCATTGGAGATCATGCCTATCTCCGCTGACCTCGACTACTTCCAAGACACTGTTGCCTTGGTTTTTTTTGCATATATGCTACCTCACGGCTGGTTAGCAGAATTGTGCGCAGACCTTTTTTTTTGGACCCTCACAAGTATAGGATCGCAAACCGGTTGATCCGCACTACTTGTGGCTTTTTCGTGTTTCTAGGAGCACTTCCTGAGCCCGGGATACCTGGAACATGACGACCATTTGGAGCTTCAGCTTAGATTGAGTGACCCAATCAACAGATGACTAAATGCTGGGGCCCAGTTACTTCGATTTTGGCACTCCTCGACCCTTGACCTGTGACACTTTTGACCTGACCATCTCGTGCAATGGTATGCACGCAATCACGACTTTTGCAGCGTTCACCCTCACCCCTTTTTCATCCATTCTTTGTCAAATCAGCACCCGATTCTCGGTTCCCTTCACTCGACTCCTGCTTTGAGGGGGAATACCTTATCCTTAATCGGGGCAACCTATCCGCTTCCTATTTTTGTCTTGCAGTTCATTCGAACAACCAACAAGATGAAATCAACCTTATCCCTCACCTAGGGCACTCACTCCTATTTTTGTCTTGCAGTTCGTCAGAACAACCAACAAGACAAAAAGGGGCAAATGTAGACACCGAAATCGTGTCGACTCCCCTGGTCACTCCCCGTCTTATTCTTCTTCGCCTATTTAACCCTTGTCGATCACTTGTTCTACCAACCTTGACCCTGGCAGCATGTAACAATGAGCAGAGAACTAAAAGCTAGACTCTGTCCTCATTATGCATCTACCGATGACGGTCTTTACCCGGCCGATGTCGCCAACGTTGGTCACTTATCGGCCAATGTCAGCAATCCTGCCGACGTCGGTCACCATCTCGTTATCCGTTATCCGTTACCATTCGGTTCCCGATCGGTTTTTCGAAACGGTTATCGAACCGTCTCTCGAAACCGTCCCAGGGCCTTCAATCTCCCCTCCCCGATCAATCATCTGACTCCCATTTCCGACATCTACAGGCTCTCCAGCGTTCGAACTCCAGCATCCATCAACTCCAGCATCCATCAACTCCAGCGTTCGTTCTTCCGGCACTGCACAGGGAACTTCGACTATGGCTTTTATCACGGCTTCTCACAGGTAAGTATCTTCTGTGTTTATTTTCATATTTTCTTCCTGATTATTTATCCCCTATTTCTGCCATCCTGAAGCTTCAAACCCCCAGACTCGACCAAAAACCCCATCCCGACTCTATCTAAAATCTTGTCCCGACCCTATCAAGACCTTCTGCAAACTTTCCCAGACCTTTGTTCAGAACCTGCCCCAACCTACGCCGGTCACTACCCCGACCGATGACGGCACCACAGAGACCGACACCGGTGACTGTGCAGAATAGTGCCGCTTATCAGGTATGCCTTTTATTTTTCTGTCATTTATTTCTATCATTTTATCTTTTTATTATCTACTTTCATCCAATATTATGCTTTTTATCAGTGGGTTGATATCCTTTTAGGGAGTCTTCGTACTTCCGGGATCGGGCGTTTGCCTGACAACCCACCATATCTTTGACTAACATCTTTCCATGTTTTAGTCTCTTTTTCACAGGTGTCATTCCTCCACAGCCAAAGAGGAGAATCTTCCAACGTCTGATTTCGGTGCGCTCAACTTTATCAGGTACTTCTAGCCTTAACCTTTTATTTCAGTTTCTTATTTCTTCTTTGAATGTAGAAAGCAATTTTGCATAGAAATAGGTCAGTTTGTCAGTATTAGTATGCAAAATTTAGTCCTAGTGGCTCAGATGCAAGGAATGTCCTTGCAATAAGAAGAAGAAATAGCCCCAGAACATGCTTTGTTCTCATGGGTTGAGGATGAAGAAGTAGTTTTCTTAAATGAGGCATCTACCTCCCAAAGGCCAGTAGTACAATCTAATTATTATACCAGATCAAAGAGGAGGATGGTAGAGCAGCATGAGATTGCAAGTGGTCAGGTCAAGAATAATACTCCATCCCAAGATCAAAGGAATGCTGCTATTAGACAAGAAGTACCTCAATCGGTACAAGATCAAGGGATCCCTGTCCAGATTCAAGAAAGAATGAGGTATCCTTATTTCTAAAAAACTAAGTGTTTGGGACCTGTTGACCATTTTGCCCAATAGGGCAAAAAATTGGTCAACTTCTCCCCTACTGTTTAAGGCCAATTTATTTTTGGATTTTTTGCACAAGTCTAGAAGTTTCTACGGACTCTGTAGGTGCTTGGCTCAATCTTCAGGTTCTTCAGCTTTAGTGTAATTAACTAAGTTCAATGTAAAGTTCAAGGCCAAAGTTCAACCATTTGGTTCATCGGTGTGCAACATTTAACCATTTTGGGTTCAATGAATTGGTTCAAAGGTTTGGTTCAATAGGCTCAGTGCGTAATGGTTGAACTATTGAATCAATTGAACCATTGAACCATTTTTGGTTTAACGGGTTAGTTCAATGCCTCCAGTTCAACATGCAAGACCGAAAAGGAAAAGCCTGAAGGTATTTCTCGAGGATGATGACATCCTAAAAGCTGTCAAATATGAGGAAACAAATTAGTCATTGGTTTTCAAAGCAATGACGGTTGCGTGACTGCCAAATTTCATACAATGAAAGAGACATTTGATTTTGAACCAAAGGGGTGCTGACCATGGAAAAGGAAGCCTAGAAATAGAGCGACCCACCAGAAGATTGCCCTCGAGGGCTGAAGGAGCAAGAAAAGGACAAAATCCCAAGAAACAAAGAGAGAGATGCCAAGTGGAGGAACTGTTAGATAGCTTGAGTAGCAAAAGAAGATGTCGAATCAAGAAGTTATTTTGGTAGATGATACAGTGCCTGTGAGTTGATCATTAGAAGGCACAAACAGCTAGCAATGCCACCAATTTTTTTCATTTTGCATTTATGAGTAGACAAATCGTGTAATCACCTTAAAGAAGCAGCCTTATAAGTAGATAAAGGGTGCATGCTTATTAATGTTTTGAGTGGCCTGCTCTTCCTAATGAGAAGGACACGAATGGGCCACTTGTAAAAGGGGCACCAAAAGGCCTCCTTTCTTCTCCTATATATTGAGGCCTTGTCATTTGAGAAGTCATCTTTCCACATTTGTAAGGCATAGCCCTGGCGAAATTTCACCTAAATATATAAAACGTAGTTTTACCTCTTTCTTGGATAGATATTTTTGAGTATGTCTCGAGTGTTAGTTTGTGTTTAGTCATTGTTTCTTGATGCTTTCATAGGTCCACACCAACATACCTATTGTCTACAAGTGCCATTTTTGTAGCTGACAAGGTGAGTTATATTTGGAAGTGTAGAAGCAGAAGAAATTACTACATAAGTGTGCATCTCACAACACCTTTGGTGATCTCTATTTTTTGTATTCTCCATTAGAGCCTCCTTGCCATGTTTCTTGCAGCCTAGTCCTTTTGCCAAGTCTGAAGTGTATGTGTGTGTTTGTCTGATTTAAGTGTGAATGTGGGAAGGTCACTTTATTTTGGTGCATCACCTCTTTAGAGTAGTTTGTTTTTAGTATATCTTTCTCCCTTTTTGTTAGGTTGTGGAGCTAAAAGCTTCACTGATGCAGACATTGGAGGAGGGTGCTGAGTGTCACAGTCACCAGCATCGATCAGGCCAATCGACGTCAGTCAGGTGGAGACAGGAAGCTGCCAATGATGGTCATGGATCAGCTGACATCGGTCAGCCTAGGTAGATAGGGACCGACGTTGGTCACCTGTGCAGTTCCAAACTATGAGTTCCACAGACAGTTCATTAACGAACCAGTTATTTGCATGAAGAAGGCTAATTTTAGTCTTGAGCTATGGATCTAATTATTG
Organism: Torreya grandis; assembly: GCA_037957365.1. Taxonomy (NCBI): domain Eukaryota; kingdom Viridiplantae; phylum Streptophyta; class Pinopsida; order Cupressales; family Taxaceae; genus Torreya; species Torreya grandis. The sequence continues at coordinate 1,592,223 of JARHVA010003113.1, read as the reverse complement.
TAATGAGGTGTCTAATTATTGTTTGCATGGGATCTATATAATAGACTCATGGGCTGTATTGTAATGTGTGCTAGAGAGTAAGAGAGCAAATATTAGCTCCTTCAGAGTGAAGAGAGCAATGTGTGTTCCTCCTAGTGCCATAGTGCCAAGTATGGGTGCTGGTTTGGAGAATCAAAAAGATTCTTCATGTATGTAAGATCTTGGTCAGCAGGTGTGCAAGGCCACATTTGGAGATCTACATGGTAAGTAAGATCATTGATTTGCAGGTGTATGTGTGTGCGAGATCTAGGTTTGCAGGTGTGTAGAACCAGATTGATTTGTAGGTGTGCAAGATCAGGGAGGTTAGCAACACAACAGGGAGCAATATCAGGGGAGATCTACTTGGAGTACAGTGTGTACTCAGTCATAGAGCAAAGAGGAAGGCAAAGTAGATCCTTCCAAAGTAAGTTTAGTTGAGTTGAAAGTTCATGGGAGATCTACTTGGAGTACGTTGTGTACTTAGTTTGAGTATGTGGGTATACTCGGTGTACTGGTAGTAGTGGATACTAACTAGTTGGAGGTGAACACCAAATCTGTGTTTGAGTTGTGTGTTGGGACCGTAAGAGATAGAGTGAGCTCTTGAAGATGAATTACTGAACACTTGGTGTGGGAAGCCTGTAAGGTGGGAAGAGTGTGGCGTCTCTTCATTTGTAATTCTTTTCTGGAAGAGCATTAATACAATTGGGTATTTTCTCTCATATTTTATGTTGTTTCTGAATTCTAGTTACTTGTTACTTCTAGTTTAATTCCACATGTTTAGTTGCTTGGTAATCAATGGTGCTTTCGGGTCCTAATAGTTGGTATCAGAGCTAAGGTTGCAGGGAGTAGGTTTTGTGTTTGATTACAGGTCACTCTCAGGGGTTTCTAATTGAGTGGGAGTATAGCAACAATAGAAAAAAGTACACTAAGAATGGAGGAATTGAAAAGCATGAATTATCAATTACGGTGTTATGGAAAGAAAGAGTAGGTAAAGAAAGATTGTTGGTTGGTAGTAGATCAGCATGAAGGAACTGAAGAAGCAAATGTTGTAGGTGTTGTTGCATAGGATGCTCTGGGATGTTTCTTGGATAAAGTAGAATCTTGGTTTATAGATTCTGTTGCCTCTTTCCATGTAGCCCCATATAGAGGGGCTGGTGTGCCTTGTCAAAGTATTGGTAAAGGGGAAGTGTTGCTGAAATTATAGGCGACCAACACATGGGTGTTGAAGAATGTCATGTAGGTCCCAATTCTGAAGATGCGGCTAATCACTTCAGGAAAGTTGGGTGATGAGATATGCACAAGAACTCTCACAGCAGATGCACTTAAATTAGCTGGTGGTAACAAAGTAGGTATCCTTTATCTATCTACTTATATTACTGATTCTTCTTCTGTTGTGAAGACATGGCTTTGTAGGCTTAGTCACATGAGCAAGAATGAGATGCATGTTCTTAAGAGGAAGTCAGATGTGTTTGATAGACTTAAGAACTGGAAAGCCTTGGTGTTTTTGGAGGAGATGATAGACAAAGATTAGTGGAGAAGGTTGAACATCTCTGAGCAGGGTAGTTTAGATAGGGTTTTGATCCATGGAGAGCTTGTGGGTAAAAAGTCATCACTCATAGGTGAACACAGTTATCGACGTCGGTCAAGGGAACCAGTGTCGAATAGACAGGTGCCGATGTTGGTCATGTGCAAACCAGAGTCAGTGGTGTCAGGTAGGGTGGCTGCCAGCGTCAGTCAGGGAACTGATGTCAGTGACCAGGTAAGACTGACATCAATCAAAAAATTGGTATCAGTAAAAAAGATAGTCACATGGAACTGACATCGATCGAATGCAGATTGTGTGGTGACCGAGGTTAGTCACTGTAACAGATTTTGGGTAGACAGTAAGTTGTCAAGGAGTCTCAAATGTCCATATGGAGGACTGAAAGAGTAAGTAAGCCTCAAATCCGTTATTCCTCTTCTTTATACTCGTTGTTCACTGCAGAGAAGGAAGGATCTAGGAAATAGTGGGAGCATGGCATGAATAGGATGCAAAACCAAACAAGAGATTTGGTAGGGTTGCCAGCCAGTATGAAAGCATTGAAAGATGAATGGATACCTTAGTTAAAGAATAGAGAAAATGGACACGTGATATGGAAGGCTAGTTCATATGGTCTTGAGGAAGATGCAGGATAGTGGTACAAGTTTTGATAGGTGGATGACAAAGCAGGGCTCTAGTCAATGTCAGTGTAACCATTGTGTTTGTCTTACCAGGGGGATGATGATTACAACATTATCTTGTTACTGTATGTGGATGGTATGCTAGCTGAAGCTTCAAACATACAGGGTTTTGTTGAGCTAAGGGTAAGGTTAGTTCAGTGGCATGTCATGAGGAATTTGGAGCAGTGAAATTCTTTGACATGAGAGACATGGAAGATCACAGGTTGATTTTGTCTCTAGTGGGAGCTGATGTGAATCAGGTGTTAGTGAGGTTCAATACGTAGGATGCAGAACTAGAGCACACTAAGGGCTAGATAATTTAGTGTTTGAAATCACATGAGGTCTGGTATAGACCTGAGTTTTCCCCAGTAGTGGCAGCTGTCAGAAAGTTAGGAGCCAATTCGAAGAAGTGGGTTCTCAGGTATTTGAGAGGGACCAGTAGTAGGTATACATGCTATGCAGGGTCAGGACTTCACTACATGGGTTTGTAGGTTTGGATGTGGCAGGGTACTTGGATGGCAGGTGTTACACCACAAGTTTTGTGGTGGTTGGTCTTCTAGATTAAGCTTGAAGAGAGATACAAGCCATGAAATAGATTAGACAGGGTACAGGTATAAGTATAGTGCAGCTATTTATCTCCAAGTGGGAGATTGTTAGGTTGTGGAGCTAAAAGCTTTACTGATGTAGACATTGGAGGAGGGTGCTGAGTGTCACAGTCACTAGCATTGGTCAGGCCAACCGACGTCGATCAGGTGGAGATAGGAAGCTGCTGATGATAGTCATGGATCAGCTGACGTCGGTCACCTCCAGGCAAACAGGGACCGACGTCGGTCACTTGTGTGGTTCCAAACTGTGAGTTCCACAGATAGTTCGTTAATGAACCAGTTATTTGCATGAAGAAGGCTAATTTTAGTCTTGAGCTGCAGATCTAATTATTGTAATTAGGTGTCTAATTATTGTTTGCATTAGATCTATATAATAGACTCATGGGCTATATTGTAATGTGTGCTAGAGAGTAAGAGAGCAAATATTAGCTCCTTCAGAGTAAAGAGAGCAAGGTGTGTTCCTCCTAGTGCCACAGTGCCAAGTATGGGTGTTGGTTTGGAGAATCAAAAAGATTCTTCATGTATGTAGGATCTTGGTTAGTAGGTGTGCAAGGCCACATTTAGAGATCTGCATGGTCAGTAAGATCATTGATTTGTAGGTGTATGTGTGTGCGAGATCTAGGTTTGTAGGTGTGCAAAACCAGATTGATTTACAGGTGTGCAAGATCAAAGAGGTTAGCAACACAATAGGGAGCAATATCAGGGGAGATCTACTTGGAGTATGGTGTGTACTCAGTCATAGAGTAAATAGGAAGGCAAGGTAAATCCTTCCAAAGTAAGATTAGTTGAGTTGCAGGTTATTACAAGTTCATGGGAGATATACTTGGAGTACATTGTGTACTCGGTTTGAGTATGTGGGTATACTCGGTGTACTGGTAGTAGTGGATACTGACTGGTTGGAGGTGAACACCAACTCTATGTTTGAGTTGTGTGTTGGGATTGTAAGAGAGAGAGTGAGCTCTTGAAGGTGAATTACTGAACACTTGGTGTGGGAGGCCTGTAAGATGGGAAGAGTGTGGAGTCTCTTAATTTGTAATTCTTTTTTGGAAGAGTATTAATACAATTGGGTATTGTCTCTCATATTCTATGTTGTTTTTGAATTCTAGTTACTTGTTACTTCTAGTTTAATTCCACATGTTTAGTTACTTGGTAATCAATGGTGCTTCTGGGTCCTAACACTTTTCACCCCCATTATATATCTGTGTGTGTGTGTGTGTGTTAGCACTTGCTAGAATGAACATGATGCATCAAAGGGAGCTATCCCTTATCTAGAGACTCTCCCCTCCAGCTTCACCAGTCCCACAGGTGACAGGGGAGTTTTCATAGTTGTGAGGAGAAGGTAGGAGCTCGACCTCTTGCCAAGGGTGCAATCTTCATCATCAATAGTTTTGGCACACCGATGGGACCAATTGGGATATGTTTTATCTAAAGAGTTGAGGAGTTTTTGGTGTGTTCTTCAACCAACCAACCTTTGGAGGCTTTGCATTAAACACCAATGGTGACTCTGAGATGAATCTACTGGTTAAGTAACTTGGTGCCATCATAAATCTTATTTTTTTTGTATGAATAATTTCGTTGCACAAAATCATGGGTTTTGTTTTCCTTCATGTGACTATGATCAGACTCGAGCTTTTCAGAGAATCGACTCAAGTAGCTCTCCTAGTTGCCCTGAAACATTAAAGGAGGTGGTGTTGGAGTTTGAAAAGCAGACAATGGAGATTGACAGACTGGAGGAGTAGTATGGGTATTAGTAGGAGCTGATGTATAAAGAGGAGTGTTTGTTTAGGCAAGTGCAGGCCTTACAATCCATGAAGGAAGAGGTAGTAAAATGGAAAAATCCATCTTTTCAAGGTAATCAGCCTTGTGTGCCCCCTCCTATTTTGAAGAAAGCCCCCTCTTTTGCACCAAATCCTTTCTATCAGATAATATTTTCCCACTCCAGCTCATCTAACACATCTACTCTCAATCCCGTGTGCCTAGCTTTCCAGCATCAAAGGGAACTAGAGCAAACCCCCATGGAGATCAATCTTCTCAACTCCTTAGATAGCGAATTTTCCATTGGGGGGAATACCACCAGTCAGCACGTCCCTCTTCTAGATACTTTTGCAGTGCATCAACAGTCTCTTCCTTGCATTCCTCAGCCTCCCCAAATTTTTCAACGTGATGTGCATATTCCAAGTTGGAGGAAGGAATGCCAAGAACCAGCCCAGAGCCTTAAAGAGGATGATGCTAGTGACCTCCAAGAGAGACTCTTTCAGGACAACCTAGCCAAACAAATTGAAGGTTTAGAGGCTAGGATGAGACTACTTCTTGAAAGAGAGATAGAACTTCTAGACCTTACAGAGGAGCCCCAGGACCATGGAGAAAACAAAATTGCTACCTGTTCACAGGAGCAAAATTCCAATTCCAATATCCTAAACTAGGGGAAAATAATAGAATCATGGGGTAGGAAGGAGGAAAAGCAAGGTTTTTCTCAAAACCTTGAAGAAGATGAGGCTGCTCCTACTCATGATGATGCTGGTGACTTCCAGGAAAGGCTCTTCCAAGAGGATCTAGCCAGGAGAATTACAGAGTTGGAATCTAGAGAGAGATTCCTCAGCCAATGTGTGATGGACGACTCAGACCAAACATCACATTCCATGTCTGAACACACCCTATCTACACAATTCTAAGAGAGATATCATGCCACACCTGATATAGATGAAATGCTAACCAAGTGGAAAGAGGAAAATCATTCAATTCTAGCTCAAGGACTACCTCCTCTTCCATGTGTTTTTCCCACTTCACCCCTTCTCAAGGAGGAACCTATTTTGCAAGAGGTAGGTGAGGAGCAAAAGGTCCAATATTTAGTTCCCCAAGAGGCTGTCATGAGCGACAATAAAGAAGAAATCATCATTGATGCTTCTTGTGAAGACACCATCAGCAATGGAGAAGATGTAGGTCTTGCATATATGCAGATGTTCCAACAATACGAGGAGGAACAAAAGCATGGTGAGCTCTCTTTCCCCTTGTTCGATGAACTTCCTTGATATTTTGATAATGAAGATGACTATGCTGAGGACCCTGAGTTGGAGGAGGAAAAGGAGAGGTCTATCTTCCTTGAGGAAAACTTTGAAAAAGAAAGCTTTGAATAGAGAGGCGATGTTTTGTGGGATGAGCAATTATTTTTTGAGTCCATTTCAGACATCACCACAGTCACCCTTCTTCAAGAAGGATAAAAGGGAGCAGAGGATGAGGCTAATAGAGCTTGTAATGAAGTTAATGGAAACAAGTCAGACCATGATGCATTGCAGAGGGAATGTACATGTCAAAGGGCTAATGGTGATGAGCCAACAACCATTGATTTCTTGGTGAAGAGCATAAATATGAAGGACCAACATTCAACAAGCATCTAGGGACAATAAGAATACATGTATGTTGGAGGCATGTTTGAATCTGATCCACTCAGATTCTAGCCAAACCAGGTGACTGGCAAGAGGAGCAAGTCACCAAATCTCCTTTTCATTCAGCCACTTGCCTGGCACCATAAGTCTTCTTACCAGGAAGGGGATGTTAGAAGCTTTCCCTTTGATCTAGGGGGGAATAAAAAATACCTAATTAGCTGTATATAGTAGTTTGATTTTAGTTGTCCTTCTTGTTTTCCCTATGTGTAGTTTGCACGAGTAGTTTTCTTAGCCTTGTGTATGTTTTCTTTTCTTCTTGGAGTGAATCTATGTGATTGATTCTGGGATTTATTAGAGCTGTTTCTATTTTAAAGTTACAATCTGACTCCGTGCCCAATGGATTTTAAGGCAACTAGCTTCTAAGCATGGCAAGCATGCTTCCCTTGGGAGGTGCCAATCTGTTGACCATTTTGCCCAATAGGGCAAAAAATTGGTCAACTTCTCCCTTGCTGTTTAAGGCCAATTCATTGTTGAATTTTTTGCACAAGTCCAAAAGTTTCTATGGACTCTGCAGGTGCTTGGTTCAATCTTTAGGTTCTTCAGCTTTGGTGCAATCAGCTAAGTTCAATGCAAAGTTCAAGGCCAAAGTTCAACCATTTGGTTCATCAGTGCGTAGTGTTAAACCATTTTGGGTTCAATGAATCGGTTCAAAGGTTTGGTTTAATGGGCTCGATGCGCAATGGTTGAACCATTGAACCGTTGAACCATTTTTGGTTCAATGGGTTAGTTCAACATCTCTAGTTCAACATGCAAGATCGAAAAGGAAAATCTTGAAGGTATTTATCGAGGATGATGACATCCCAAAAGCTGTCAAATATGAGGAAGAAAATTAGTTGTTGGTTTTCAAAGCGATGATGGCTGCGTGAATGCCAAATTTCATATAATGAAAGAGCTATTTGCTTTTGAACCAAAGGGGTGCTAACCATGGAAAAGGAAGCCCAAAAATATAGTGACCCACCAAAAGATTGCCCTTGAGGGCTAAAGGAGTAGGAAAAGGACAAAATTTTAGGAAACGAAGAGAGAGATGCCAAGTGGAGGAACTGTCAGATAGCTCAAGTAGCAAAAGAAGGTGCTGACTCAAGAAGTTATTTTGGCAAATGATACAGTGCTTGTGAGTTGATCATTAGAAGGTGCAAACAGCTAGCAATGCCACCGGTTTTCTTCATTTCACATTTATGAGTAAACAAACCATGTAATCACCTTGAAGAAGTAGCCTTACAAGCAAACAAAGGGCGCATGCTTATTAATGTTTTGAGCGGCCTACTCTTCCCAATGAGAAGGATGTGAATGGGCCACTTGTAAAAGGGGTGCCAAAAGGCCTCCTTTCTTTTCCTATATATTGAGGACTTGTCATTTGAGAAATCATCTTTTCACATTTGTAAGGCATAGCCCTGGCAAAATTTCACCTGAATAAATAAAACACAGTTTTACATCTTTCTTGGATAGAAATTTCTGAGTATGTCTCGAGTGTTAGTTTGTGTTTAGTCATTATTTCTTGATGCTTTCATAGGTCCAACACCAACATACCTATTGTCTATAAGTGCCATTTTTGCACCTGACAAGGTGAGTTGTATTTGGAAGTGTAGAAGTAGAAGAAATTACTACATAAGTGTGCATCTCATAGCACCTTTGGTGATCTCTATTTTTTGTATTCTCCATTAGAGCCTCCTTACCATGTTTCTTGCAGCCTGGTCCTTCTGCCAAGTCTGAAGTGTATGTGTGTGTTTGTCTGATTTAAGTGTGAATGTGTGAAGGTCACTTTATTTTGGTGCATCACCTCTTTAGAGTAGTTTGTTTTCAGCATATATTTTTCCCTTTTCACCCCCCCATTATATATCTGTATATATATGTGTGTGTGTGTGTTTATGTGTGTGTGTGTGTGTGTGTGTGTGTGTGTGTGTTGTGTGTGTGTGTGTGTGTGTGTGTGTGTGTGTGTGTGTGTGTGTGTGTGTGTGTGTGTGTGTGTGTGTGTGTGTGTGTGTGTGTTAGCACTTGCTAGAATGAACATGATGCATCAAAGGGAGCTAGCCCTTATCTAGAGACTCTCCCCTCCAACTTCATCAATCCCACAGGTGAGAGTGGAGTTTCCATAGTTGCAAGGAGAAGGTAGGAGCTCGGCCTTCTGCCAAGGGTGCAATCTTCGTCGTCAATAGGACCAATCAACATAGTGGACCAACTAAAGAAGACTCTGGCACAAGTATCTATATGGGATATCTTAGCTATTCCTAAATAAAAGACACTACTGCAAGAGGCTCTGCAAGGGCAAGTAGTACCCAAAGATGTTGTTACCTAGGAAGGACCTACTAGAAAGGAAAAGCTCAAAGATACGGTTCCTCCAAAGACAATAGCCTTCATGAACGATGTAGCACAAGTAAGTAAATCCAAGCTAGAGCCATTCTATTTGACTCTGATAGTTGGAAAGAAACTTCTACATAATGAATTAATAGATTTAGGAGCTAGTACGACTATGATGCCCAAGTAAATAACTGATGCTTTGAAGATAAAATATGAACCCCTTGCAAAGGGAGTTATACAGCTAGATGGAAAAAAAATGCAAACCATAAGAAGAATTAAACAACTCCCCTTGCAGTTATACACATGTCCCAACATAATTGTCAACCAAGATATAGTTGTCATAGATATCCCTCCTGTCTTTGGTTTATGTATATCCAAAGACTTTACAGCAAAAATAGGAGGATATATGTCTCTTGACTAGTCTCACCTCATCCTGAGAACTAGACACAGTTCAAAGATGAAAATTCTATCTGAACCACTATCCAAATACCATATTACCAATGAACCAACAAAAAGATTAGAAGCGGATCATGCCATGTTGAATAAAGAAGAAAGGATTTTTGTTGAAGAACTAAGCAACTGGACTGAGCATGATCAAGAAGAAAAAATAGCCAGTTGTTGGCTATGATGCATAACGACCCATATGGTAACTATGACTCTACTAGTTTGGGCACGTATGTCATTTTTGATGAGGATCAAGATATCCCAAATGTCATAAGGAAATAAGTATCTACCGCTCAAGATTCAGAGCTTTGGACTTTGAATTTTGATGGAGCTAAAAGTAAACATGGTGCTGGAGCAAGAATTTGTCTTACTGCTCCAAATGGTGATATAATGTAAAGGGCTATCTGATTCCAATTTGCTTGCACTAATAATGATGTAGAATATGAATATTTAGTACATGGGCTCCTATTAGCCCAAAAAAAGGGAATAAAGAACCTAAAAGTAAAAGGAGATTCATAATTAGTAGTAAAGCAAATTAGAGAAAAGGCAGCAGCCAAAAATGTGAGAATGAGATCCTACAGGCATAAGATTTGGGATTTGATAGAAGATTTTAAAGCTTTCAATATTGAAATAATCCCTAGAAGTCAAAACTTTGTGGCTGATAGGATGGCCCAAATTGGCTCACAGTTTAATCCAGTAATCAGCCTATTGGTTAACAATGAGTCAGTAAAAGTTATAGTGAGGCTGACCATCCCAGACAATGATGAAAATTGGCAAGTGTTTGAAAATGGTGCTCAGGTAGTCTCTTCTTACAACAATTAGATGAGTTTGATGATTAGTTGCAAACTAAAATTGAAGAGGCATATGGTGATCAAATTATTCAATTAAGGACTAATAAGCTCCCCAAGGGATTGATCACCTTAGAAAACTTGTTTAACCTAGAGGATGTAAGCTTGGAAAAGAAAAGGTTCCAGGTAGATAAAGTAGACTATTCAGAGGTAGAGGTGAGTGATGGGAAGAGGCTAAAGGTTGGGAATTTTGCAACTCAAGAAGAGAAGGAAAGACTAATTGAATTGTGCTAGAGATATGATAGAGTCATAGCCTAGAGCTATGAAGACCTTCATGGATACAACAGGGACATTATCTAGCACACAATAGAATTGACTAAGGGATCCAAGCCCATCAGATAGAAATAGAGGCCAGTAAATCCAAAGATTGAGCCTCTAATGGTAGATGAGTTGTAGAAACTTTTAGACTCCAAAATAATATTTCCAATCAAGCACTCGACTTGGGTATCAAATCTAATCCCAGTTAGGAAAAAGAATGGAGATGTAAGACTATGTGTATATTTTAGAGATCTAAATAGAGCATCTATGAAAGACCACTATCCCTTGCCCTTGATGGAACAAATTCTACAAACTATGGCTAGATCAAAGAGGTTTTCTTTACTTGATGGTTTCTCTGGGTATAATTAGATTTGGCTAGCTGAGGAAGACTAATACAAAACTATGTTTACTACCAAATGGGAGACATTTGCCTACGCGAAGATGCCATTCAGCTTGTCAAATGTAGGAGCCACTTTTCAATGTGCTATGGATATAGCCTTTGGTGAACTTATAAACAAGGTCATCCTGGTCTATCTAGATGACCTCACTATTTTCTCAAAAAATGTTGATGATCATTTTGATCATTTAGAATCTGTCTTCAAGAAATGTCAGGATTTTGAGATATCATTGAATCCCAAGAAATGTATTTTTGCTGTACCTCAAGGTAAACTATTAGGGCACCTAGTATCTAAGGAAGGTGTTTCTATAGATCCTAAGAGGATCACGACTATAATGGACCTACCTCTTCTAGCAAATAAAAAGACAGTCCAGTCCTTTTTAGGGAAGATCAATTTTGTCAGTAAATTCATATCTGATTTTGCAGGCTTGGTTAGACCAATGACACTTTTGCTAAAAAAGGACCTGGTCTTCAAGTGGACTACAAAAGGAAGGCAAGCTTTTGAGGAGGTCAAGAAGGCTATCTCAGCAGCCCCAGTGCTCAAGAACCTAGATTTTTGTAGGCCCTTCGTAATGTATGTCTATGGAGGAGAGTCAAGTATTGTTGTTGTCTTGACTCAAAAGAATGACAGGCTAGGAGGGGAGCACCCAATAGCCTTTTTCTCAAGAACTCTTAGAGACTATGAGACCAAGTACAATTTTGTGGAAAGACAAGCCTATGCCATGGTAAAAGCCCTCAAGAAATTTAGGCATCTGATATCAGGGAACAAAATTTTGATACTTGTAGCTCACCCAAGTTTTAGGGAATACATCATGGAGGGGGAGCTAACTGAGAAAAGAGCTAATTGGATCACTAAGATCCTTGAATATGATGTAGAGGTCAGACCCACCAAGCTAGTTACAGGTAAGGGTCTGTGCCAATATATAACCCAAGAGCTTGAGAATATGTTACGTGAGGAAGCAAATTTAGAAGGAGAGACAGAGACCGTGCTAACATTACAAGGGGTTGATCATGAATCTTGGGTCACAAACAAGATTCAATTTATGAAAAATGAGATTTATCTGAGAGAACTACCTCAAAACAAGAAGAGATATTATAGGATATAGTGAGTTCATTTTATTTTAATTGAACAAGTCCTTTTCAGAAGAAATTATGATGGACAATTGTTAAGATGTGTAGAACAGACTCAAGCTGAGAGGATACTACATGAAATGCATCATGGAATATCAGGGGGCATTTTTCTACAAAAACCACAACCATAAAGATAAGTGAGGTAGGATATTTTTGGCCTACTTTATTTGCAGATTGTTATCAGCTGGTCAGAAAATGTCAATCCTTCCAGTAGTATATGGGGATGAGGAGGAATGCATCCATGCCCCTTTGTCCTATAGTTATGGATGAACCTTTCGCTCAATGGGGTCTTGACTTCATTAGAATGATAAATCTAGTGTCTAGCATGCGTCACAAATTGATATTAACTACCACAGACTACGTCACCAGATGGACCAAAGCAGTCCCACTTAAAGAAGCAACAAAGAATGTGATCCTAGATTTTCTAAGAGGTATCACTACTCGCTTTGGGGCTCCCCGCACCATCATTTTGGATTATGATAAAGCATTCTTGAGGTCTAAAGTATCCAACTTTACCTTAAGACATGGAATATATCTGAAAACTTCATCTAACTATTACCCTTAAGGTAATGGTCTGGCAGAATCAACCAACAAGAACCTGATAAGACTCATCAAAAGGATAGGGGCTAACCATAACAAAGAGTGGCATAAAATGCTTAATCTAGCACTATGGGCTGATAGAATCACACCCAAGTAGGTGATCAAAATGCCTCCATATGAATTGGTATATGGAAAGTCTACCGTGATTCCCCTAAGCTTGGAAATCCCTACTCTTCAGCTGATCAAACAAATTGAGATTAAAGAAAATGGCCCCATGTAGGTCAGACTCACAGAACTTCTAAAAGTTTAGGAGAAGAGGGATATAGCCCATGATTCATTGATCAAACATCAGGGCATGGTTAAAGAATGTTTTGATAAAAGGACTTCAAATCCTAATTTTGAGGTAGGCTTGATTGTTTTGAAATGGAATGCATGGGCTACCAAGCTGGGTCAACATACCAAATTCAAAGTGCTATGGACTGGTCTGTATAGAATTTTTGTGTACAAGTAGAATAATTATTTTGAGCTAGAGTCGATGGAAGGAAAACCTTAAGAGATTCTTGTAAGTGAAATCTATTTAAAACATTTCAACTGACTTATGGTCTCTCATGTATTATAGTTAAATAATTTCCATTTCTCGCATTGTTTTCTATTGTTTTCCTACTTTTATTTTAAATAAGTGTTTTAAACATATGTCAACGGCTCTTTCAAAGCTGTAATTTCCACAATTTTGATCTAGAGGGAGGTGGAGTTTTCTTTTTGAGCAGGCTCAAAAAACCTGATGGTTGCCAATAACTGTAGAGTAAATTTTTACTCTACGTTGCATTCAAATTTTTAGTTGAGCACTACAGTCTAGGTTCCCACATACCTTGGTTATAGCAGCAGAGTTGGGGTAGAGCGTGAGTTCATTTTTCATCTAAGTGTCAGAGTGCAGTGGAGGCCACCAAGTGTCACTTTCTGAGCATGAGTCTTCTTTCTCCTCTTTTGTTTCTTTTATTTCATTCTGCCTAAATGTTTGAATTCAAGTGGAAGCTGCCAAGTGTCACTTTTTGAAACATGGGGCTAGCCAACTAGCATCATCTGAGACTCCTTTTGTAACTTTTTAGAATAATTTTGGATCATGCCACGTACCTAATAACAACTCAGCAGAAGTCACATGTGTCAGCATCCACATCTCATAGAGGCACCCACATTTCATTCTACCTTTTGATAAAGACTTTTAACAAGCTAAGTAGTAACAAAGCAGAAGGTGCCAAGTGGCAATCATAGAAGGCCCTAAACTACCTTTTTAAGGAAGTAGTGGAAGTCACCACGTGTTGGCATCTGAGAGATTTTGGTTTAACGCCTAGGTTTAATGCTTTGGTTCAACACAGAAAGGCATCATTTTATTTTTCTTAAGTACCATAAAACATTAGATGCTACCAAGTGTCACTCTCTGAGCCCCTTCTTACTCCATTCCTGAAAGAAGTGGAAGATGCCACATACTCCTAGCAAGAGAAGCAAAAGATGCCACATATCTTTGCAAAAGTAGTAGAGGTCACCACGTGTCAACTTCTGAGAGACCATCTTCTAGCCTCATTGTCGAATAAAGATTGTGGTGGGCCTCAGGTGTTATTTCAAAAGCCTATGAAAACTGCCAAGTGTCACCATCTATAAAAGTCTGATACGTGTCCTGAGTGATACTACAACATAGCTAAAGATAAGTGGAGAGAGCCATGTGTCTTCGATGAATCTCATGGAAAGTGCCAAGTGTCATTTTCTAGTGCCTTCTAAGTAACAAGAGGATTTTCAAGAAATTAACTAAGTGTCCCCTCTCGTTTCAACATAACAGAGTGTTCTGTGCATCTGTTGCTACAAAGCAAAATGGAGGGAAAATCAGCTGGAGTTAATTTGAGTAGATGGAACAGTTCCTTGGGTAGATTTTGGAGCCCCCAAAGCATTGAAGGCACTGTCTGTTTGTCCCCTATGAGTGAAGGATGGAGGAGAATTACACAGGAAGGGGAGCGATGGAAGGAGTGATCTGAGGCTATAAAAGAAGAAGAATTCAAGAGAAAAAGGGGGGGATTTTTTTATAGTTTAGACTTTCTAAAGTTTTTGACCAGTAATATCATTTGATCTTATCTCAATTCTCTTAAGTTGTAAAGTTGATATAATCATGCATGTTTTTGTGCCCTTTATGTGACTAAATGAATTAAGGAAATTTGAGCTCCATGCCTTGGTTGGTGTTATCTGTGTCATTTGTGAAGTAGTCTATACTATAGATTCTCTAGAGTTGTGATTAGGAATGTTATTTTCTTTTGTCTCATTTTCTTGAATCAGAAGGTTTACATAATTGTACGTGACTTTTGCACCTCTTATGTGATTGGAAGATTATGTTAAGAAGTTTGAACACTATGCCTTTGTTGACATTCCCTATATCTCAGTGAAATACTTCCCTGTTGTGAGCCTCTATTTTTGTTATTTCAATCTCTTACATTGATCATGCACTTGTCTACTCTTAAATGTAATTGAGCCCTATAATAGTCTCATTATGCTCAGGTTAGGATTAAGATTACACTCAGGTGCATCACCATAGTTAGGTTTTAGTTCTTGCATTTGCGTTTCTATTTAATCTCCTATCCCTTTTCCCCAGCAACCTAATACAAAGAAGAGACCAACTTCTCTAAAATTTGGAGGTTGTTTCAAGCCACATTGTCCCACAGCTTGAAACTTCCCATTGTTGATTGGTTAAGATCAAGCGCAAATTTTAAGTCATCAATAGGTTTCAATAAAATATGCTAAGTTTGAACTTTGATTATCCTCTAACACCTTTGAAAAGGTTTCACTAGGAGATTATTCTTCTTCTACATGAATTTGGTTTTGGCCCCCTAATGTTATACACTCAATATATCACCATGGATGTGATTCAATAAAGTGTGACACTATCAATCCTAATCGATGCTTGTGGGAGGTTGAAAGTTAATATAATGGTTATATTGGGTGGTGATAATGGAATAATGAAAAGCAACATAATCCTTATAGAAGATACTAGGAAAACTTGTGTCGATGTTGAAGTAATCATCCTCAAAAATCATACAAAGATCACAAATATATTTAAATTGATACACAAGGCAAGTGTAACAAATATTGTAAAAGCCATGACTATAATTTGATTTTGAACCTAAGTCCGAGTCAAGGGACTCTAAATCCAATGTTGAGACTGATAGTGGCTCTACTTCTAATCTTAAATTTGATGTTGGTTTAAAAATGGAAGCTGACTCTATTTTTGATTCTTCATCTAATGTGAATGTTTCTATACTAATGTTTTGTTGAATGATCAGTGTGGGAAAAGTAATGGCCTATGATGGCATAATGGTCTCTATAAAAATTCATTCATCTAGGCAGGGTTCAACATAAACTAGCTCATCTAGGTGAATCCCTTCAAAAAGAGGGAACCACTCTAGGGATGACTCGATAGAAACTAGCCTATCAAAATTAGACTCTTTAATGAGTGTAAAAATATCAAGAGACAACTTCATAGAGACTGTATTATCAAAGGGATAGGGCTCTTTAAAAATATGACAATGATCGAGATAACAATTTGCCCAAAGGCAGTTATAATCATTAAGAATTGAGTCTACAAAGAATAGATCATTTGAGTGAGACTCCTCAATAATAGGTATAGTATTAAAGGGTGATTAATCATAGGTTGACTCATCACAAATGGGTGTTTCAATAATAAAATTGTGACCTTGGTCTACAATTGGTTTTAAAATATCAACTTTGAACACATTTTGGTCTTCAAAAGATGGTTCTTGAAGAGGTACTGGTTGGTTTTATTAAGGCTCAAAGACCTACACAAAACTTTTAAATCAGGGAATAGTTGAAATTAGATGAACAATGCTTTGTGTTTTAATAATGGGCTCTCCAAAAATTAGACTATCAAAAAAGGGATCAACAAAGACTAATTTTTCAAATTGACATTCCTCAATAATAGGTTCAACAAATACTAGTAATGGGCCTTGAATGGTAATGACAGAGCATTGTAGGTTCAATTGATAGCACAAGACAAATTAGGAGATATTTAAATGGTAACCTTCAAGCATTTTAGAGCTATGCAATCCAAAGGAAGATAACCTTAAATAGTAACCTTCAAGCATTATATAGTTTGGTTACTCACACAAGCTGAAAGAGAAGGATAGCCTAAAATGGTAACCTTAAAGCCTTGTAGATCTTGGTTTCTCATGCAAGTTGAAAGAGAAGGATATCCTAAAATGCTAACATTTGAGCATTACAGAGCTTGGTTTCTTGTGCAAGTTGAAATAAAAGGATGAGGATGATGTACAAAAATTAGCGTGGATTGGATTGGTGTTCAAAGACTAGGGCCAAAAATGGTGACATCCTCAAACATGACAAAGTGCTCATACATGTCACAAAAATGCTCCTAATATCTAGGGCCATAACAGACCCTACTATGAGTATAGCTTTACATCATGTCTAGAAGATTATTCTTTACGTTTGTTAAGAGTTGGAAATTTTTTTGCAAACATTAAACAAGGTATGTTTTAATTTCTTCAAATAAATAACAAGGTAAAAAGAGACTATAATAATAATAATAATAGATAAGTGGTGTAGTACCACACAGTGAGAATATATTGTTACAAAATTACTCAACTTTGTTGGGTTGAAATCATCAAATTGGAAGAGAGTATGATAATTTTGAAACCTAAAGTGTAAGAAGCACAACAAACATAGGTCAAAGATATGTCAACACCATAAAATCTAGGTACAACTTTGATGAGTGATGACTAGAAAATTATAAGAGAGTCTTTTTGATAAGGAAGGTAACAGTGTGAAATAAGAAACTCAAGATGTGAAAACACACAAGAACTCTTAAGTATAAAACTAAAACCAAATGGGAAAAACAATGCTACCACATGGTAATAGGAAGTAAAATTGTTCTAGAACTTAAAGTGTGAGAAAAACACAAGATAACCCAAGTTCACAATGATGAAAATAGATGATGAGTTTATATAATGGCCTTCAACCCAAATGGGAAATCATACCCAAGTTAACTCAATCTAAGTATAAATAGTAAACTAATTAACACCTTGGCCAAGAACTTAAAAAGATGATATTATGAATTTGAATTAAAAGGTGAAGGACATGGATATTTTTGAAAAATGGTCTAGACTCAAATGGACAACATAACAACACCATGTAGACAATATAAACACAATTTTTTAAATAAGGATTTGAATAAGGAAAAAAGAAGTTATGATTTAATCAGTGTAAGGCCTCCTTGTTCAAATAAAGTGATGGATAAAAAAGGTGTTTGGTTGATGTGAGCTGGTTTTCAAATAAGATTTAGAATCAATAAGACCAAGCAATTAAAGGAGAAGTGATAAAATACAACTAAGTATAGTGTTTAAAGTCCTAAAATTGATAAGGTTACTTCATACCATTTAATTCTATCTATATACATGCTCTTGGGAGGATTTTAAGTGTTATTCCAAAAATAAAAGTGCATGAATTAGTATTATTTTTACACCCTCCTTATCTAAATAGATTGCACAGAGACATGAAATTTTGGGCTAATTTTCCTACATCAGTAAAATGTCTGTGGCAAGTGGGGTTGTTCTAAAACTAAATATGTGGACATATAGATTATCCTAAGTGTGGTTAACACTAGAGATGCCTCACTTAAATTTAGTTCATATTATATAAATTAATATTCAAGGTTCTATTCCTTTATATAGAGATTCCATTCTTGTACTTCTTAGTGGAATCCCCTGTTTAGCTAAACCTAATTTGGGTCTTCATTGTAATTAGAGATGCTAACTGCTCAACCCCCTAGAAATCATAGTATGTGTGCCCTAATTTATATAACCTACCATGGAATGGGGTTGAAATGATGATAAGAGATGAATTCTCAGGTCAACACCTGATCCGATCAATATTTTAGGTGACAATTCAGTTGACAGTTCTACTCTAATTGGTGATAGAACTTTTGGGAGCCATAACTTTTGTACCATAGCTCCATTTAACTCCCCATTTGAACTATTGGAAAGATAAGAATGAAGGAAACACCATGAGATGGAACTAAGATCCACTCAGTGGGTTTTAAACCCCAAAAACTAAATGGAATTTCCCTAAATTTCAATTTTAATAGTGCAATCTAAAAATAGTAAGTTTCTAAAAATAGTAATTCCTCAAATTCTATATTATTGTAAATCATGGAAGTCAAAACACTTAATATCCCTCAAGATTGGTGACCTTCACATTCTCCTCCTACCTTAAAAATGTGTATAAATTAAGATCTAACCTAAAATGGAAATCAGACATCTCTTCTCAAAGATATGCATATGTTTGGGTCTACAAATTTGATCAATAAAACATCTCTTCTTAGAGATAGAATTATTTCAATTGTGTTGTTATTGTTTCTTGAATTCTATTTCAACTAAAGATTTTGAATTTTAGATCAATGGTATCAGAGTGGTTTGTCATATGATCTTGAGGATGAGGTCAGACTATAAGAAGCTTGGGTGGAAAATAATAGAGCTTCCAAACTATCCATCTATTCACTCCAAATGACCTTAAATGGCAGACAAAACCAAGACATCTGATCCTTTCAAAGAAATGGTGAATGAAGCCCTCCAATATTATCAAGTATAGATGCTACAATAATTCACCTAAATTCTCTAACAAATCTTGATGGGAAATTTCAGCTCCTCATCTACACCCCCACATCCTTTTAGTGCCCCAACACCCTTTAAGGTTCAGGTGAATTTTTATATCCCTAAATTTGAAGGAAAAAACAATGATGATGTAGTAAAAAATTGATTGGATCAATTATCTTCCTATTTTTTTATAAATAAATTCACCGATAAAGAGAAGATCACTTTTGCTCTTTTGAAAGCATCATTGCCTGTCAAAAATTGGTGGGAAATATTCAAGAGGAGATTCAATATGTATGATATTGGCCTTGAGGTGGAACCTACCTAAGATGATTTCATAGAAGATATAAAGGAAGAATACTACCCCATTAGAGCATATGATGATCTGTATATAGAGTGGCACCAACTTTACCAAGGTAAGGAAAAGTTTGTTTAAGATTACACTAACGTTTTTCATTCTCTATCTGTAAGATTGGACATCCAAGAAAGTGAAAACACAAAGTTCTCAAATATAATTGTGGACTGAAATAGTATATATGGGGGGAGATGGAACTCTTCAATCTAGAATCCCTTGGTGAGACCATAAGTTCGTAGTGAAGATTGAGTAGAAGTATGGAAGAATGAATATAAAGAGTCAACCTGCAAAATGGAAAAGTAACAAAGAAGGTCAAACATGAGGCCACAATTGAAATTAAAAAGAAGGGAAGATTGGGAAATAGTGTGATTACCACAAATCTAGAATACACTCCAAATAAGAATGTTGAGCCATCAAGTCCCTACTTTCTAAGTCAGAATCCTCAACATCTAGTACTCTACCTCATATACACCCTATAGTCAAAGAGGATGAAGAATAGATTGTAGATGATGAGCTCAATGCCATCATTGTTTCATCACAGACCCACGAGGAGAGGTCAGATGACAAGGAAAAGTTGTTTCACTCTAAGTTATGGGTGAAAGGTAAGCCTCTACATTTCATTCTTGATAGTGGGAGCCAAAAGAATTTAATCTCTGCTAATGTTGTGAAAAGTCTAAATTTATCCATGAAGCCTCACCCAAAACCATACAGTATTAGATGATTGAGTCCAAGGAAAAACCTTCATGTCACCCACCATTGTCTTCTCTCATATATAATAAAACCTTTCCAAGATAAGGTCCTATGTGATGTGGTCAATTTGGATGTTTATGATGTACTATTTGGTTATCCATTCATGTATGATCAACATAGCATCTATGAATCAATAACTTGAAGGATCACCCTCACTCTTGGAACATAGTGCTATAGGGTACCAGAGGTACCACCTTCTACATTTATCTCCCTGATTAGTGCCAAAATATTTTTTCTCATGGTGGTCAAGCCAAAAAAATCCAAAAAGATTGATGTTGCAACCTTGAATACACAAAAAACACAGAATAGAAGTAAATAGATACCAAGCTAAATAATTTCATGGCCTTTCATCCATAGCCTAAAGGTCAGATAGAAATGGTGAATAATCAGGCCCTTCATAGCTCTACAAAGCACAACTCCACAAAACACAGTCCATTCCAAGTATACATTGGTAATCAAATCAAAATACAACTATCACACTTGATGACAAATATTTATGAAACGGGGACCCATTGCTTCTCAAGGAGGAAGGAATGATCTAAGCAATATTTTAGGTGACAATTTAGGCAATGGTTCTTCCCTAATTGGTGGTAGAATTTATGGGAGCCATAACTTTTGCACCATAGCTCTATTTGACTCCCCATTTGAATCATTGGAAGTATAAGAATGAGGAGAACACTGTGAGATGGCACTAATATTTTATTGATGGGTTTTGAATCCCAAAAACCAAATGGAAGCGCCCCAAATTTTAATTTTAGTAGTGTAGTCTAAAAATAGTAAGTTTTTAAAAATAGTAATTCCTTAAATTTTGTATTATTGTAAATTATGAAAGTCAAACCACTTAATCTCTCTCAAGATTGGTGACCTTCCACATCCTCCTCCTACCTTCAAAATGTGTATAAATGAATATATAACCTAAAAGGGAAATTAAACATCTCTTCTCAAAGATAGGCATATGTTTGGGTCTATAAATTTGATCAATGAAACATCTCTTCTCAGAGATATCATTATTTCAATTGTGTTGTTCTTGTTTCTTGAATTCTCTTTCAACTAAAGTTTCTAAGTTTTGGATCAGTGTTATCAGAGCAGTTTATCTTGAGAGTGTATGATCCAAAGGATGAGGTCAGGCTATAAGAAGCTTAGGTGGAAACAAATAGAGCTTCCAAACTATCCACCTATTCACTCCAAATGACCTCAAATGGTAGACAAAATTGAGACATCTGATATTTTCAAGGAAATGGTGAATGAAGCCCTCTAATAATAGCAAGCATAGATGGTACAATAATTGACCCAAATTCTCAAAGAAATCTTGATGGTAAATTATGGCTCCTCATCTACACCCCTACATCCTTTCAGTGCCCCAACACCCTTCAAGGTTTAGGTGAATTTTGATATCCCTACATTTGAAGGTAAAATCAATGTTGTTGCAAACAAAATTGGATGGATCAATTATCTTCCTATTTTTCTATAAATAAATTCATCGATAAAGAGAAGATCACTTTTATTCGTTTGAAAGCATCATTACCTATCAAAAATTGATGGGAAGTGTATAATAAGATATTTAGTATGGATGATATTGGCCTTGAGGTGGAACCTACCTGGGATGATTTCATAGAATTTGCAAAGGAAGAATATTACTCCATTGGAGCATATGATGATATATATATAGAGTGGCAATAACTCTGCCAAGGTAAGGAATAGTCTGTTCAAGATTACACTGACATCTTTTATTCTCTATCTGCAAGATTGGGCATCTAGGAAAGTGAAAAACACAAGGTTATCAAATATCATGGTGGAATACCAATGGTATATATGAGGGGAGATGAAACTCTTCAATTTGGAAACCCTCAATGAGGCATACAAGTTCATGGTCAAGATTGAGCAGAAGCATGGAAGAATGAATACAAAGAGTCAACCTGTAAAATGGAAAAGTAATAAAGAAGGTCAAACATGAGGCCAAAATTAGAAGTAAAAGAAATGGAAGACTATAAAATGGTGTGATTACCATAAATTTGAAATACACTACAATGAAGAATGTCGAGCCATCAAGTCCCTACTTTCTGAGTCACAATCCTCAACATCTACTGCTCTACCTCATACACACCCTACAGTTGAAGAGGATGAAAAATAGATTATAGATGTTGAGCTCAATGCCATCATTGCTTTATCATGGACCCATGAGGAGAGGCCAGATGAAAAAGAAAGGTTTTTTCACTCTAAGTTATGGGTGAAAGGTAAGCCTCTACATTTCATTCTTGATAGTGGGAGCCCAAATAATTTAATCTCTGCTAATGTTGTAAAAAGCCAAAAAATTTCTATGAAGCCTCACCCAAAGACATATAGTATTATATGGTTGAGTCCAAGGAGAAACCTCTATGTCACCCAGTAATTTCTTCTCTCATTTGCAATAAAACCTTTCCAAGATGAAGTCATATGTGATGTGGTCAATCTAGATGTTTGTGATGTACTCTTTGGTCTGTCATTCATGTATGATCGACATGGTATGTATGAATCAAAAAATCAAAGGATAACCCTCACTCTTAAAACATAGTGCTATAAAGTACTAAAGGTACCACCTTCTATATCTATCTCCCTAATTAGTGTTAAGAAATTTATTCTCATGGTGGTCAAGCCACAAGAATCCAAAAGCATTGATATTGTAGCCCTGACTACACAAACAACACAACAATAGAAGCAAATAGATACCAACCTAAATAATTTTATGGTATTCCATCCACAAACTGATGGTCAAATAGAAATGGTGAATAATCAGGCCTTGCATAACTCCATAAAGAACAACTCCACAAAACACAATCCATTCCAAGTATGCATTAGGAACCAAATCAAAATACAACTACCACACTTGATGAAAAATATTAATGAAATGGGGACCATTGCTTCTTAAAGAGGGAGGAATAATTCAAGCAATATTTTAGGTGATAATTTAGGCAATGGTTCTAATCCAATTGGTGGCAAAATTTTTAGGAGCCGTAACTTTTGCATCATAGCTCTATTTGACTCCCCATTTGAACCATTGAAAAGCTAAGAATGAGGAGAACATTGTGAGATAGCACTAAGATTTTATCTATGGGTTTTTAACCCCCAAAACTAAATGGAATTTCCCCAAATTTCGATTTTAGTAGTGTAGTCTAAAAATAGTAAGTTTATAAAAAAAGTAATTCCTTGAATTTTATATTGTTGTAAATCATGAAAGTTGAACCACTTAATCTCCCTCGATATTGGTGACCATCCACATCCTCCTCCTACCTTAAAAATGTTTATAAATGAAGATGTAACTCAAAATTGAAATTTAACATCTCTTCTTAGAGATAGGCATATGTTTAGGTCTGCAAATTTGATCAATTAAACATCTCTTCTCAGAGATAACATTATTTTAATTGTATTGTTTTTTTTTTAATTCTCTTTCAACCAAAGATTTTAAGTTTTAGATTAGTGGTATTAGAGTGGTTTTTATTGAGAGTGTATGATCCCAAGGATGAGGTTAGGCTACAAGAAGCTCAGGTGGAAAATAATAGAGCTTCCAAACTATTCACCTATTCACTCCAAATGACCTTAAATGGTAGATAACACTAAGACATATGATCCTTTCAAGGAAATGGTGAATGAATCTCTCCAATAGTAAAAAACACAAATGATACAATAATTCACCCAAATTATCTAATAAATCTCAATGGGAAATTTTGGCTCTTCATCTGCACTCCCACATCCTTTCAGTGCCCCAACACCCTTCAAGGTTTAGGTGAATTTTGATAGCCTTACAATTGAAGAGAAAATCAATACTGATGCAATAGAAAATTGGTTGGATCAATTGTCTTCATATTTTTTTGTAAATAAATTCACCGATAAAGAGAAGATCACTTTTTCTCTTTTGAAAGCATCATTGCTTGTAAAAAATTGGTGGGAAGTGTACAAGAAGAGATTTAGTATGGATGATATTAGCCATGAGGTGGAACCTACTCGAGACTATTTCATAGAAGTTGTAAAGGAAGAATACTACTTGATTAGAGCATGTTATGATCTGTATATAGAGTGGAAACAACTTCACCAAGGTAAGGAATAGTCTATTCAAGATTACACTGACATTTTTTACTCTCTATCTGCAAGATTGGGCATCCAGGAAAGTGAGAAACAAAAGGTTCTCAAATATCATGGTGGACTACAATGGTATATATGGAAGGAGATGGAACTCTTCAAACTGGAAACCCTTGGTGAGGTATACAAGTTGATGGTGAAGATTGAGTAGAATCATGGAATAATGAATACAAAGAGTCAACCTATAAAATAGAAAAGTAACAAAGAAGGTCAAACATGAGGCCAAAATTGGAAGCAAAAGGAAGAGAAGACTAAGAAATGGTGTGATTACCACAAATATGGAATACACTCCAAAGAAGAATGTTGAGCCATCAAGTCCCTACTTTTTGAGTCATAATCTTCAACATCTACTACTCTATCTCATACACACCATGCAGTTGAAGAGCATGAATAAGAGATTGTATATGTTGAGCCTGATGCCATCATTGATTCATCACAGACCCATGAGGAGAGGCTAGATGATAAAGAAAGGTTGTTTCACTCTAATTTATGGGTGAAAGGTAAGCCTCTGTATTTCATTCTTGATAGTGGGAGCCAAAAGAATTTAATATCTACTAATATTATGAAAAGCCTAAATTTATCCATGAAGTCTCACCCAAAGACATACAATTTTAGATGGTTGAGTCTAGGGAGAAACCTCCATGTCACCCACCAATGTCTTCTCTCATATGTAATAAAACCTTTCCAAGATGAGGTCAATCTAGATGTTTGTGATGTACTCTTTGGTCATCCATTCATGTATGATCAACATAGCATCTATGAATCAAGAACTTGTAGAATCACCCTCACTCTTAGAACACAACTATAGGGTACTAGAGGTACCACCTTCTACATCTATCTCCCTGATTAGTGCCAAAAAAATTGTTCTCATGATGGTCAATCCACATGAATCTAAAAGGGTTGATGTTGCAACCCTGAATACATTAAAAAACACAACAAAAGCAAATAGATACCAAGTTGAATAATTTCATGGCTTTCTATCCACAGACTAATGGTCAAATAGAAATGTTGAATAATCAGGCCCTGCACAGCTCCATAAATCACATCTCGATAAAACACATTCCATTCTAAGTATACATCTGGGTTCAAATCAAAATACAACTACCACACTTGATGAGAAATCTTGATGCAATGGGGACCATTTATTTTCAAGGAGAGAGGAATGATTTGAGCAATATTTTAGGTGACAATTTAGGCAATGGTTCTACCCTAATTGGTGGCAAAACTTTTGGGAGCCATAACTTTTGCACCATAGCTTCGTTTGACTCCCTGTTTGAACTGTTGGAAAGAAAAGAATGAGGAGAACACCATGAGATAGAATAAAACTATGATTTATGTGGTTTAAACCCCAAAAACCAAATAGAAGTGCCCAAAATTTCAATTTTAGTAGTGTAGTCTAAAAATAGTAAGTTTTTAAAAATACTAATCTCTTAAATTCTTTATTGTTTTAAATCATAGAAGTCAAACCACTTAATCTCCCTAGAGAGTGGTGACCTTATACATCCTCCTCCTACCTTCAAAATGTGTATAAATGAAGATGTAACCCAAAATGGAAATCAAATATCTCTTCTTAGAGATAGGCATATGTTTGGGTCTACAAATTTGATCAATAAAACATCTCTTCTTAGAGATAATATTATTTCAATTCTCTTTTAACCAAAGCTTTTGAGTTTTGGATCAGTGGTATCATAGCAATTTATCTTGAGAGTGTATGATCTAGAGGATGAGGTTAGGGTACAAGAAGCTTATGTGGAAAACAATAGAGCTTCTAAACTATCCACCTATTTTCTCGAAATGACCTCAAATGGTTAAAAACACTGAGATATCTGATCCTTTTAAGGAAATGGTGAATGAAGCCCTCCAATAGTAGCAAGTGCATATGCTACAATAATTCACCCAAATTATATAAAAAATCTTGATAAATTTTTTTGGCTCCTCATCTACACCCCTACATCTTTTTAGTGCCCCAACACCATTCAAAGTTTAGGTGAAAAAGTAATATCCCTAAATTTGATGGCAAAATCAATGCTGATGTAGTAAAAAACTGGTTGGATCAATTATCTTCCTATTTTTCTATAAATAAATTCACTAATAAAGAGAAGATCACTTTTGCTCATTTGAAAGCATTATTACCTATCAAAATTGGTGGGAAGTGTACAAGAAGAGGTTCAATATGAATGATATTGGCCTTGATTCATAACCTACCTGGGATGATTTCATAGAAGCTGTAAAGGAAGAATACTACCCCATTAGAGCATATGATGATCTGTATATAAAGTGAAAATAACTTCATCAAGGTACAAAACAGTCTGTTCAAGATTAAACTAACATTTTTCATTTTCTATCTATAATATTAGGCATCCAAGAAAGTGAGAAACACAAGGTTCTCAAATATCATGGTGGACTATAATTGTATACATGGGGGGAGATGGAACTCTTCAATCTAGAAACCCTTAGTGAGGTGTAAAAGTTTGTGGTGAATATTGAACAGAAGTATGGAAGAATGAATACAAAGAGTCAGCCTATAAAATATAAAAGTAAAAAAGGGCAAACATGAGGCCAAAATTGGAAGCAAAAGGAAGGGAAGACTATGAAATGATGTGATTAGGATAAATATGAAACCCACTCTAAAGAATAATGTTAAGTCATCAAGTCCCTACTTTTTGAGTCACAATCCTCAACATCTACTGATTTGCCTCATACACACCCTACAGTCAAAGAGGATGAAGAAGAGATTGTTTATCATGAGATTGATGCCATTGTTTCTTCATCATGGACCCATGAGGAGAGGCCAAATCACAAGGAAATGTTGTTTCACTCTAAGTTGTGGGTGAAAGGCAAACCTCTGAATTTCATTGTTGATAGTGGGAGCTAAAAGAATTTAATCTCTACTAATGTTATAAAAAGATTAAATTGTCCATGAAGGCTCACCCAAATCCATACAGTATTAGATGGTTGAGTTGAGGGAGAAACCTCTATGTCACCCACCAATGTCTTCTCTCATATGTAATAAAACCTTTCCAAGATGAGGTCTTATGTGATGTGGTCAATCTGGATGTTTGTGATGTACTCTTTGGTCAGCCATTCATGTATGAATAACATGGCATCTATGGATCAAGAACTCAAAATATCACCCTCACTCTTGGAACATAGCATTATAGGGTACTAGAGGTACCACCTTCTACATCTATCTCCTTGATTAGTGTGAAGAAATTTGTTCTCATGGTGGTCAAGCCACAAGAATACAAAATGGTGGATGTTGTAGCCTTGAGTACACAAACAACACAATAATAGAATTAAATAGATACCAAGATAAATAATTTCATGGCTTTCCATCTATAAACTGATGGTTAGATAGAAATGTTGAATAATCAAGGCCTGCATAGCTCCACAAAACATAGTCTATTCCAAGTATGCATCAGGAATCAAATTGAAATAAAAATACCAAACTTGATGATAAATATTGATGCAATGGAGACCATTACTTCTCAAGGAGGGAGGAAAGATCCGAGAAATATTTTAGATGACAATTTAGGCAACAGTTCTACCTCAATTGGTGGCAAAACTTCTAGGAGCCATAACTTTTGCACCATAGCTTTGTTTGACTCCCCATTTGAACTATTAGAAAGCTAAGAATGAGGAAAACAATGTGAGATGGCACTAAGATTTTATTGATGGGTTTTTAACCTAAAAAACCAAATTTAAGTGCCCTAAATTTCAATTTTAGTAGTGTAGTCTAAAAATAGTAAGTTTCTAAAAATAGTAATTCCTCAAATTTTGTATTATTGTAAATCATGGAAGTCGAACCACTTAATCTCCCTCAATATTGGTGACCTTCCACATCATCCTCCTACCTTAAAAATATATATAAATGAATATTTAACCTAAAATATAAATCAAACATCTCTTCTCAGAGGTAGGCATATGTTTGGGTCTACAAATTTGATCAATAAAATATCTCTTCTCAGAGAAAGCATTATTTCAATTGTGTTGTTCTTATTTCTTGAATTCTCTTTCAACCAAAGCTTTTGAGTTTTGGATTAGTTGTATTAGAGTGATTTGTATTGAGAGTGTATGATCCTGAGGATGAGGTTAGGCTATAAGAAGCTTGGGTGGAAAATAATAGAGCTTCCAAACTATCCAAATAATCACTGCAAATGACCTCAAATGATGGACAACACCAAGACATCCAGTCCTTTCAAATAAATGGTAAATTAATCCCTCTAAAAGTAGTAAGAATATATTCTATAATAATTCTTACAAATTCTCCAACAAATCTTGATGGGAAATTCTAGCCCCTCATCTGCACCCCCACTTCCTTTCAATACCCCAACACTCCTCAAGGTTCAGGTGAATTTCGATATCCCTATATTTGAAGGCAAAATCAATGTTGATGTAGTAAAAAATTAATTAGATCAATTATCCTCCAATTTTTCTATAAATAAATTCACTGATAAAGAGAATATCACTTTCACTCTTTTGAAAGCATCATTGCCTGTCAAAAATTGGTGGGAAGTGTACAAGAAGAGATTCAGTATGGATGATATTAGCCTTTAGGTTGAACTTACCTAGGACAATTTCATAAAATATATAAAGGAATAATACTACCCCATTGGAGCATATGATGATCTATATATAGAGTGACAACAACTTCACCAAGGTAAGAATTACTCTGTTCAAGGTTACACTGACATTTTTCATTTTCTATCTACAAGATTGGGCATCCAGGAAAGTAACAAACATAAGGTTCTCAAATATAATGGTGGACTACAATGGTATATATAGGGGGAGATGGAACTCTTCAATTTGGAAACTCTTAGTGAGGTGTAAAGTTCATGATAAAGATTGAGCAAAAGCATGGAAGAATGAATACAAAGAGTTAGCCTGTAAAATGAAAAAGTAATAAAGAAGGTCAAACATGAGGCCAAAATTGGAAGCAAAAGGAAGGGAAGAATAAGAAATGGTGTGATTACCACAAATCTGGAATGCACTCTAAAGAAGAATATTGAGCCATCAAGTCCCTACTTTTTGAATCACAATCCTCAACATCTAATGCTCTACCTTATACACATCCTAAAATAGAAGAAGATGAAGAAGAGATTGTAGATGCTAAACCTGATGCCATCAGTGCTTCATCATGGACCCATGAGGAGAGGCCAAATGACAAGAAAATGTTGTTTCACTCTAAGTTATGGGTGAAAGGTAAGCCTCTACATTTAATTCTTGATAGTGGGAGCCAAAATAATTTAATCTATACTAATGTTATGAAAAACCTAAATTTGTCTATGAAGCCTCACCTAAATCCATACAATATTTGATGGTTGAATTCAAAGAGAAATCTCTGTCACCCACCAATGTCTTCTCTCATATGCAATAAAACCTTTCCAAGATGAGGTCTTATGTGATGTGGTCAATCTGGATGTTTGTGATGTACTCTTTGGTTAGCCATTCATGTATGATCAACATTGCATCTATGAATCAATAAATTGAAGGATCACTCTCACTCTTGGGATACAATGCTATAGGGTACTAGAGGTACCACCTTCTACATTTGTATCCCTGATTAGTGTGAAGAAATTTGTTCTCATGGTGGTCAAGCCATAGAAATCTAAAAGGATCAATGTTGCAGCCCTGACTACACAAAAAAAGCAAATATATACCAAGATAAATAATTTCATTTCCTTCCATCCATAGACTGATGGTTAGATAGAAATGGTGAACAATTAGGCCTTACACATCTCCACAAAGCACAGCTCCACAAAACACAATCCATTCCAAGTATACATCAAGAATCAAATTGAAATACAACTGCCACACTTGATGAAAAATATTGATGCAATGGGGACCATTTCTTATTAATGAGGGAATAATGATCCAAGTAATCTTTCAAGCAAAAATTTAGGCAATGGTTCTACCTCAATTGGTGGTAAAACTTCTGGGAGCCATAACTTTTGCACCATAGCTCTGTTTAACTCTCCATTTGAACCGTTGGAAAGCTAATAATTAGGAGAACACTGTGAGATGGCATATATATATTTTCTCAATTGGTTTTTAATACAAAAAACTAAATGGAAGTGCCCCAAATTTCAATTTTAGTAGTGTAGTCTAAAAATAGTAAGTTTCTAAAAATAGTAATTATTCAAATTATGTATTGTTGTAAATCATGGAAGTTGAACCACTTAATCTCCCTCGATATTGGTGACCTTAAAAATCCTCATCCTACCTTAAAAATGTGTATAAATGAAGATGTAACCTAAAATAGAAATTAGACATCTCTTCTCAGAGATAGGCATATGTTTGCGTCTACAAATTTGATCAATTAAGACATCTCTTCTCAAATATAGCATTATTTTAATTATGTTGTTTCTTGTTTATTAAATTTTGTTTCAACCAAAGCTTTTGAGTTTTGGATCAACACCTCCATAAAGAACTCATAATGAGGCTATGAACTCCTGATTACAAGCCAAGTTGTATAAAATAAATGACTATTTGAAAAGACTTTATAGGTTATGTTTAGATCACCCAAACCATATGGATTTAGGGAGAGCCTTAACAATGTTATTTTAAAACCTTGGAAAAGGAAAAATATGAAAATAAAGATCACTTTTGGTCATCCAAGTTCTCTAAATAAGATGGGGGGAGAGCATACATGCATCCTTTATTTTATGAAAAATAAACAAGTACAAAACATCTAGTATAAAACAAATAATTGTTTACTTTAATGTACCAAATGGAAGTGTTAGTGAAAATTTTGAACCCCTATCTTTAGTTTCAAACTTTTAAAACATTCACAAAATAATTAAACATAAACACCTATATTCTTTTTAAGCACCAAATGAAAGTTAAAGACTTAAAAGATTTCAATTTTGTATTTTTTTCTTTAGTGTGTGACCTATATTTTTTAAAGGGTTTATATCTAGCTTGAATCAAAAATATCAATGAAAAAATCAAGCTTTGAAAACTTGCTCTTGGGTTTCTCTATTTTTTTACATAGAGACCAATGTCAATCCATAGTGATCAATGCCAGTGTAGACACTAAAAAACTAAACACTTATAGTTTTTGACGACTAAATGCCTTAAAACCCCCTAAAGACCCCCTAAACCTTCTTAAACCTTAACCAACCCTTTTTAACCTAACCAAATTACTATTCTCCTATTCAAAAATACTATTTAAAATTACTATTCAAAAGTATTATTCACTATCACTATTCACTATGGGACCCACTAACACTATTCATGATGACATGACATGTGACATGGTAAGTGACATGATATGTGATATGGTAAGTGACATGGAATGTGACATGACAAGTGACATGGAAGGTGATATGGCAAGTGACATAGAAGGTGATATGATAAGTGACATGACTTAGAAGTGAGGTGGCTCGTTGTGGGACATCATACCCCACTTAGGACCCTTTTATAAGGTGTTTAATGACCTCATTTAAGCATCACAAGGTACCCATTGAAATATGGTGAATTTACCCTTAAAGGAACATCATTTAACTTGTATTTTGCCTTCACACATGAAATTGGCCTTCAAAATGAGATTCCTAACTCTTTAGTGCTTTGGGAAAGATAAAGGGCACCCACTTTTGAATTTTTAACCCAAATGGGAGACTCAACAAGCCAAATGAGAATCCCCACCAACCTCATATTTTATTAATTTAATAACCACATGGAAAATGGTGCCACATTTTGTGTGCCATAATTTTAAGTGCTTGGATGAAGACAAGAAAGAGTGCTAAAAAGTGGTTAGCCTCATTTAGACCCATGTGCATGATTCCCATTCAAAATTGGACTCATGTGTAAGTTGGGATACTAAAAAAATAAAATGTGAATCTCAAACAACCTCATCTTTGACTCATTCATTTATCACATGGAAAATGGTGCCATACTTTTACTATTACCTCTTTTGACATGGTTCTTGACAATAAATGCTATAAATACCCCCCCTCTCCTTCACCCAAGATTAAGTGGGAAGTTAGTCTTTGGTTATTAATATCTTGTTGAAGGTGTTTTAAGAAGGTAATAATTTTGGAGGTTTTACACATATTTGAGAAAAAGAATTCAAAGAAATGAATCTCTGCCGAAATTGCCTCAAGACATCTTCTATAACATCTTCAACATCAACAACATTTCTTCTTCAATCTTGGAAGGTAATGATTGATTTTGTTTCCTTAATTTCATTTTATCATCCCCTTGTCCTTTTAATATATTAATCCCCATTTATCCATTTTCTCCCTTTTCCATTTCATAATCTCAATCCATTTTCTCCCTTGCCATATTTTATCCATTCACACCTTTATCAGTTTTATCCTCTTTATCCTCTTCCCCTTTTGCCATCTTAACTATTTACCTTCTTACCTGATAAAACATTCACCCATTTATCCCATTTGAATATTTACCTTTTTATTACCTTAAATATTTATCAACTAATTAAACCAGCTTTCTTCAACCCCTTGTTAAATTTCTAAACCAAAACCATAACCTTGCTTTGACTAATTTTTAGCATTAGTTGCTTTATTTAGTCATTGTTTTAAAAGCACTTAAATTTCTTACCTTAATTAATTTTATTTTATTTTATATAATTATTTTTTATTTCAATTATTTTCTATTTTAAATTTAAGTATCTTTTCTTTTTATTCACAAACTTAAGTGTTAAAATCAGGTGGATTGATAGCCTCCTAGAAAGCTTTCACTTCTAGGATCTAGCTCATGCTAGGCAATCCACCCAACTACTTATCTAACTAAAAAGTTTTGTGGTAGTGATTTATCATTTCAGGTCATTATTACATATCCAAATAATATTTCTCACAAAGTATACATTAAACACATGTTCATTCAATATGTATTCTCTTACACACCCTTCTTAACAAGTTTCTTCTTTTCACACTTAAGAAAAAGTGAAAATTAGACAAAAATATTTTGACATGCTTGGTGGGACACTTGAGTTTTCTTAGATTCTTAGATGTTTTATGAAATTTATAATTGCATTAGTGAAATGAATTTAGTTTAATTATTATAAAATTAAGATTCTTTCTTTACACAAAAAAAAAAAAAAAAAAGAGTTTTAGTTGCATTTTTAGAAAAAAAAATAAAAATTATTGCATTTATAAAAAGAAAGAAAAGATCATTCATCCTAGGATTAGGATTGAATTTTCATGTTACATTTATGTGAATTTTAGTTTTCCTTTTCTTAATTTAAATAAATTAAAAAAAAAAAATTGGTTAAAATTGAGTGCATCCAATGACTGCTTACATGGTTTTGGCTCACCTAGTTTAATTAAAAGCATTACAAATTGATTGTAGTTCATAAATTTTACATAAACTAAACCAATTTAAAAAATAAACATCAAAAATACTTGAGATAATTCCCAATTATTATTTCACCACCTATAAAATCACCTTACCCCCTCTCAACTATCATACTTGGATTTGATCACCAAGGGGATAAGCAACTCAATTTTTTGGCTGAGTATAAGCCTTGAAAATTAGTATATATTAGCTAAGTGCCCACACTAGACATGGGATCATGAAGTGAGGGGAGTAAGCCCCAAGTACCAAGACACGTACTAAAATACAATATATACTTCTTCATGAGTTCCTAAACACAACCTAAAACCAAACATAGACTACCTTATTTAGGACCTAGTCTACAAACCATATTTCTTCTTCACACTTTTTAAGGCATAAGCCAAAAGAGAGATAATTAAAACTCTAGGATTTATTGTATCTTACTATATTATTTGATTTAATTCAATATTTTATTTTTATTACTTCTTTTTTGAGGTTTGAGCTTTGTTTCTCTCCATTCTTCAATAGTCTTTACCAGACTACAAATTGAAGAATCAAACCAACCTAGAACCTATTTTCCAATGCCTCATCTCCACTACCTTGTTCAATGGATAACTTTGCTATTTTATCTCCTAGAGATCCTAACTTTTATAGGATCTTGGAGAACAATCCTTTCACCTTAAAATGGTACCTTACATTACAAACAACTTATGCTCCCTTCTTTACCAACAATCAACCCAACCTTGTCTACAACCAACACAATCCTGTATACAACCAACCTAAACTTGTCTATAACCAACCCAAACCTATCTAAAATAAACATAGCTCATCAAAATATAACTTTAACCAACCCAAAAACTATCAACCTTCACCCAAACTACCACCTAAATTTGTTATAGTGATAACAAACCAGATAGCTAGATTAGAGTCAAAACTTAGGCCATCTATTTTTGGTATCCATGATCAATCAAACCTCATTTATGACCAACCAACAACATATCATAAACAATTTAATTATTATCATTTCCAACCAATAATCTATCAACATCTATCATCTCAATCACCCCAACCTTGTCAAATCTTAAGACATTTCCCTTAACCATCATATCGACCTCAACCCACCTTGTTAACCCAATCAATTTCATCACTCTTAACTGATCAACCAACCTATCAATCAACCTATCAACCCAACCAAAGTATTAATCTATCAAACCAAATATACTCTTCAATCCAACCAATTAACTTACAAATATTTTCATACCTTAATGTGATAATTGAGACATTGGTACACCCTCTTTTAGCCCTTAATAAACCTATAATTGAAGAAATTGTAATAACACCAACCATAACCAATACACTTGTTGACCAAGTATAACCTTTAAAAAATTTCTTACAAAAAACAATTAAAGAAATGAAACAATCTTTTCCACTTCCCCTTTTAGTGAATCAAAGCCAATCAAAATCATCTCACACTTGTGAGGTGCACACGATCAATGTTGTTATTGATAAACCTATTACTACTGCTTCTTCCACCCCACTCATTAAAGTGTGAGAATCACTTCCTATTCCTTTGGATGACCAAACAAAGGAAGAAACTA
Source organism: Torreya grandis (assembly GCA_037957365.1). Lineage (NCBI taxonomy): Eukaryota > Viridiplantae > Streptophyta > Pinopsida > Cupressales > Taxaceae > Torreya > Torreya grandis. The sequence continues at coordinate 1,557,276 of JARHVA010003113.1, read as the reverse complement.
ATTTATTCCTTTCACTTAACACCATTGCACCTTCTTCCCTCACCATAGACTCACCTACTCTTTGGAAATCATTCCTTTAGAAGAGGTCACCTTATACACTCCATCCATGGAAGAAACATCTTCTCTAAATTTTGAACCTTCCACCAAAAACATAGATGGGGAAATCATTCCCTCTTCTCCACCTAAGGTTTTAAGCTTTGAAATCAATGATCAAGGAACCAAACCTATCTACAAGCCCTTTTCTAAGCTAGTAAAAAGCCTAGATTTCACTTCTCAACCCAATCTCAATAGATCCACTTTCTAGCATCATCTTGGCCTCCCCTATCAAAACAAACAAGAACCCTTAGCTTCACTTGAATCCACCCTCAAATATATCACTACATCAACCCCATACTTAGATACTCCATCCTTCAAAACCATAGGGGAACCATCTAACCCACTTCCATCTAAAATTGTTAAATATCCTTACACCTCTTTGACCAAAACCATCAAGAATCTAGGAATAATTCCTATTCCTAGCATAGCTCACCAATGTTTGAAATTAGACCTAAATCCATTAATTCCATCAAATAAAACTTTGATTAAACCTCTTAAAAGGGTGGAAACTCTTAAAACATATTGAAACAAACCCATGCCACCCATTCTCTTAAATATTCTACTTCCAAACCAACTAAGCGACCCCAACCTAACCAATCTACTAAAACCATTCCAAAACCAACAATTTCCATGGTGAAGCCTACTCTTAAGAAGGCTCCCACTCTAAAGCCCAAAAATCCATCACCCCCAATGCCTTTACTTGAATTTTATTCAACCATTTTATAAAGGTTGTTGCAAATATCTTCCTTAACCTTACCAACTATTAAACATTTCCAACCCATCAAAACTTTTGACCCTTCACATCCTTAACCAAAATGGTTTAATGTTAGCTTAGTTTGTGCATACCATAAGGCACCTAGACATGACATAGAGAATTTCAAATCTCTCTAAGAACTCATATAGTTGGTAAAGAAATAAAAATTTCTAAATATAAGGTAGAATGCTCACTTGAAGGACATTTATAAAGAGCATTAAACAAATCCAGTAAGCTTAGACCACTCCCTTGAAGGATTTCTAAGTCAAATTTTTTAAAAGTAGAGAAATTTCTTGGAAGCTTCCCACATCAATCAACTTCACATATGTAGTAATAAAGAAAAAGAACCACTATCACAATAAAATGTAAAGTCACAATTGGCTCTCAAGCAACATAATAAGTTGAAAGTCACAATCAACTTTCATGTGTAGAATTTTTGCATTGATCAGTCTACATCTAGCATATGATATGGACTTGTCTATTACCATTCTTAAACCACCTATAAAAGGGGAAAACTAATTCACATGAGGTTATCATACATATCACCCATTCCCTTCACACCACCTATCACCCATATTCCCTTTAGACTATCTATAAATCAAGGGATTTATAGCTTACTTGATACCTTATGATCAATAAACCTTTTTTATCAACTCATGGCTGCTCATGTGTATTATTTGAAGGGCTTATATTCATTAATCCAATCCCACTTTGGGTTTATTTTCAATCCTTGTCAAAAATAAAGCATCGTGCCTATTCTTATCTTAATGTGCTTGGTTGATGTTTTCATTAGAACTTTTACCATTTAGTGTTGTAACAATTATAATCATTCTTTTTACATTAAGTGAGACTATAAAAACCATAGCCATACCAATTATAACCATAATCATAAAATTCATAAGTATCTACACAACCTTAAGTATGATAACATTCGACCAATGATATCTAACACATTTTATACATATTTGTAATAAGCTATGTAATATTTTATTTAGGGTACAAAGAGTCATACGACACATACAAAGTTTACCAGACTATCAACATTTCATCTAAGGCCCTTACACACACTATTTTCTTACCTAAATACTAGGTTGATTATCTAGTGACTCTATATTTGTGTTCATCCATCCTTCTACTTATTTTCTCCCTAAACTAACATCTGTAACATTCCCTATCTCAATAGTTTCTAAAGGTTATAATATATTCTCCTCTTCTACATCCATCCCCACAAAGTGAGATTCATATTATGCTTTGGGTCTTTCACCCTTCTCGCATGTTGCAAAAATTTCTTCCCTCTGCTTTGGTTTTTTTGCTCAAATAGGTACCATTGGTTGTTGCCTCAATGCACATCCCCTTGGATAGTTAGGGTTCCCTCCATAGATAGGCTGACAATCATGTTCTCCAACCCTACATCTTGTGCAATGAAATTCTCACCTTCTCTACTACTGAAAATGTAAGAGTTCAGGTTCAAGCTCAGGACATGGGTGTATTTACTCTTATTATTGATCTAACAGTACTTCCATTATCACCATTACATGTTATAATATCTTTTAGGTCTACACATTCACCATATTGATTATTTTAGGTCATGGGGGTTGTTGATTATCTCTACCATTGTTCCCATTATTCACCATCTTCAACTTTGTGTAGTTCTCTACACTCTCTATAACCTATAAAACTAGATAACTCACTAATAGACATTCATCTTTATCACAATTATTTAAATAACATACCTAACCATTCTTCCTCACTGACATGATTCTCCATTCCATCAATGGGGAAGGTCATATGATTTCATTGATTACCTTGAATAGTCTTTCCACTTGAAATGATCATGTATACTTACCTTTTCATATGGACACATCATTCTCGATTTGATTGGTCATCTTTATAAAGCCATTATGCACTATAATGATATCTTTTTGTTGCCCTTATCATCTAATTCAAATATGATGTCTTTCCTTCATTTATCATCTTACGATTCTTGTGGGTATGGTGGTCGTTTATGTCATTATCACATTTATCCTGATTGACATAAATTAGCTTCCAACCATTGGTTGATGTAATGATCACACCTTCAAAACTACCATTATTAATAGTGGTGGTAACTCCCACATTATTGCCATTGTAAAATCTCCCCTATCTGATCCAATTGTATAACCAATATCTTAGACCACATAGCTCCCTGATACCAGGGCCTATTCTAAGTGTAACGACAAGTCATCAGTTCCAAGGAACTTGGATAGAGGATGCAGACATAGTCACCTTTCGTCTAGCCTAACCATGAAGCTTTTGGGTTAGGCATGATCTATCCTCTATCCTTCCCCATGTTTCTAATTTTATACCTTGTAGAATCCACTTAGCCATCAAAGAAATTCTTTAGAGGTAGTTACTTCACTACTACCCTTAAAACTTGGCTCATAATGGTGATGAACCTTGGCCAAAGTGACTATGTAGATCTTGATAGAGTCTTATTTCCTAAAACTCAGCTCATAACCATCAATGCCAGTACTATAATTATAACCTCACATAATTTGAGAAGGTGCAACCTCCTTATAAAGGTACTTTTTCTTTGGATTAGCTCCATTGAAGATCTTTTGTAGTGTTTAGCATTGTGTTCCCTTATTATTTATTCAATCGTGCCCATCCACATCTCTCATCCTACTAAATTTGGGATCATTATGGTAGCTATCACCAATCTACATCATGCACTTTCACTGACACCTTCACTAAAACCCAAACCACTATTTTACAAAATCTTGTCCATCAGCCCAAACCAACCTATGTGGTCTATCAAATTGGGGAAACTAATTTGAAAACCACCCACCCAACCCTTGTTGAACTACATTGGCTTGATGTCCATCGACTATGTAGGTGTTGATTGACTTCTAAAGGTAGTTCAACCACTAAAAACTAATTATCCTCCCCTTTTCCTTCATGTTAACTTCTCTTGCTAACAATGCCCTCTTGCTCAGGTAATCCTATGTCAGTGAAGCTTTAGATTCTTCCCAACATCCTTATATTATAACATCATCTAATAATTCCTCTTCACTTTTCCCCCATTACTGGGAGAACTACATTGGCCTAAGGTATTTTTGGACTATGTAGGCAATGCTCATTTATTGAGGTCAGATCGACCATATCCTTTACTTTATTTTCCCTTATCACCTAATATCTTTTACTCTAGCCCTCTACCTATCTCCTCACCACCTCCATCCCTTTAGCTTGCCAATCTCTTTTAACCACTTTTCCAACTTGACAATCTCTTTTAACACAAGGGTTGATAGCCTTCCTCATTGGCCCCTCTTATCTCCCATAAAGCCACCACCTACTCTACTTCATTGGCCTCCCTATCACCTTTCCTTGTGTATTCTTCACATCTCACTTCCACAACCACCTTTTGTATTTTTTGTCTCTCTTTCCCCTTATTACCAACCTTTCCCTTTACCCCCTTTGCCTCCTTTCTCTATCCTCATCAATTCCCCTCGCCCTTGACTATTTATTGTACCCTATTTATCACTCTCTTTTCCTCACTAATTCCACATCATATTGTGCATCTTGCAAGCTTTTTATTTCTTTTATTTATACATTTTTTATTTACATGTACCACCATTTTGTGTAATTTCACACTCTTCCCACCTTTCCCATTTTCCATTCTTCTTTGCTTTATTTTCATCCTTTCATCCCTTTTGTCTTCTTTTTTTCTCCAAAACTAGTTTCTACCTAGATATTTATCCTTTGAAAAGCATTCCATAGTTTCCCCTTTTCTTCTTATCAGTGCTTTCCTTTTGCCTTTTGCATTTCCCTTTTCCTCTTTCCATCTCGGTACTAACTTGTCTTTTGCATCTATGTGAGTATCTGTGCTTTATATCCCTACTTAAATTCTTACTTTTCATTATTATCATACCTGATGTTCATCCCTTATTTGCATCTCATGCCCTCTCATTGTGTTCCTCTATTTCTTCACCACCTCACACTTTTTGACTTTTCAATATATTCTAATCACCCATTCAACTTGTCAATCTCTTCTAACAAGATGATTAACACATACCTTATCTCTTCCACTTCTTACCCACCCAACCTTCACTTCCCCTCATTTTTCTTAACCCCTTTCCCATTTTCCATCCCATTCTCATCTCTAACACCACCCTCTAATTTGCTTCATTATTCTTATCCTTGTGTATCATCATCCATGCTTACTTGGTCATATCTTCACTTGCTTCTTCACTCTATTGTTATCCTTTTTGTGTCCTCATTTCACTATTTTTTCCTCATATTTAATTTTATTCTATTTATTTCCTTGTTTTTCATTTTCATCACCAAATTGTTTTCTCCTTGGTCTTTTTTTCAGACTTGTTTTTGAACCTTTCATGGCCTCCCATATCCCTCATCCTCCCAATACCCTTCATGATTGCTACACTTTTTTCCCCATCCTTTTTGGTTCTCCAATTTGTCATTATTTAGTGCATCCCTCACTCCCCCATCTTCTACCTTTTATTTTTCTTCTCTTTTCTCCATTTCATTTCATTTTTTTCATCTCCCTTAATGACATTCCTTATTCTTCCCAAAAATTCCCCCCCTCTTACATGTCCATGCCTAACTCCTTCCATCCTTATTCACCTTCATCTTTATCTATGACCTCATTATTTTATTTACCTATCTCTTCATCCATCTCCTGCTCTGACTTCACCTCATCCCTTGTTAAATCTCCCATATTTTTTCCCATTCAACCTCCAGCTCCTGTTGTACCACTTTTACATAAATCTCCTTGGCTTTTTCCTCATGTTCTTCACCCCCTTTCTTTAATGCATGAACTATAGTCAGGTTCATTAATTCAAGTGCATCCCTTTCTTTTTTTAATGCCTTTTGAGGTTGAGCCTGGATCCTCTTTTGTCCCTCTCTAGCTACTCCCTTCACCCTACCTATCACCTTTTTACCTTTTAAACCATTTACCCATTTCGCTCTTATATGATCACAAGAGATATCATGCTACAACATCAAAGGTCTTCCATTTGAATTTGGTTTACTATGAGATATATACTAATCCTATGGCTCTATAACACAATCGACCATACCTGAAAGCTCATATGACCCACAAGTGATCATGAGCACCACTAGCTATTAGGATGTAGATTCATTCCCCATCTCTTTTGGTCTTGCCTATTTGGAACCTCTTTTAATTTGACCCTCAAATATTTTAGAATAAAAACTAAAAAACCACCTTCAAATAGAAGATTTGGGGTACCTACGTGTGGATGCTAGCTATAGCTTCTCACATGACCTACCTCCCAACCAATAATTTCCCTTGATTCTCCTATATCCTCATATGTATTGTAATAGCCCTGCTCTTTAATCACATTCCACCCACTAACCTTTTTTATAAGTTGCCTCTTCCACCAAAATATTTTCTATTTGAACTTATTTTTCCCACCTTCCTTTTTAACTCCCTAATCTGTCTGTCTTCATACATCCTTCTTTTATTTTCTGTCTCAATTTTCCATTTATACCATTTATTTTCCTTCTTATTTCAACCTGCTCCCTCATTATTATTATTATTATTATTATTATTATTATTATTATTATTATTATTATTATTATTATTATTATTATTATTCACCTCACTCCATATTTTAAAACCCCTCAGAGTCTTTCTTAGAATTCCTTCAAAACTCAATGCTTACTTATTTTAGAGCTCCACTGGCTCCAAGGTCAAGGGTTAAAATCTTTTCCACTTCTCATTTACCCACTCTACTACTTTGCTTTCCCAAATCATTGAATAATACCCTTCCATAGCCTATTAACAACATTGTTGTAGAGTGTGCACAATGTCAGCTTATTTGGATGGTGATGAAAGTACCCATCGAGTAACCATGGTAATTCAAGTAGTGCCAAACTTTTTAAAGCCTAGTAAAGTACACTTCTCCTTTTTTAACAAATGATGGTAGAAATTTCATGCTTGAACCTACTTATCTATGGCTACAGATTCCTTTTTCATAGTTGAAGCAATCATCTAATTTCATCCTAGGTAATCTCATCCATCATTTCTACCAAACCAATTAGATAACTATTTGATAACCATCTTTTCTACCTTATGGCACTTCCCTTTCTCTAACATCCTTCAACTAGACCTAACTACATGATGGGAAACCAAGTTAACTAGAACTCCCCACCTCAAAATAACTACATCTAGCCTAAATTTAATTTTAGATCTATCATCCATGGGATTATGTAGGTAACGTCCTCTTGCCTAGTGCATTAGGAGTCTGTTCAGCCATCCCTTACCTTAACCTAAGGAGATGTGTCTTCCTCATTTTGAGCCATTAAAACCACCACTTACCCTAACCATTAAACCATTGGGGATTACCTTCCCTGCCAACCTTCAACTTGACCAAACCAACCCCACCCTTTTGAAAATTTCCCTTCTCCTACCTTTACCAACCCTTTTGACCATCATCAGACACAACCAATAACCCATCAGCAACAACTTAACCATTATTTTTACCAATATCAAATTTAACCTATCCAACCTCATTAACCATTGGGTTATCCACCCCAAACCACCTATCAACAAACCTTATCCACTCAACCTAACCTATCAAATCCAACTTTACCTATCTTATCAATGTTATCAACCCTATCAACCCAAACCAAACCAAATGGTACACCCAAGTGGGGAAACCCATTTGGACATCCACCAACCTATTTGGGAATCACCTTTTCAATTAAATTTTGGAGATTACCCTTCTCTATCAGACCACCCAAACATTCTAATACATCTACCTCAATGTTGGCCCCTTTTGACCCAACCTATCATATAGTTTGTTATGACCTTACCTTGGTCCTTTTGATCATACAAACAAATTTTTCCATGTTAAAAATTTTAATTTTCACTACCTTATACATAACCAAACCATTTGTGTTTTTATTGAGAGCACTTCATCCCCTAGATACTTGAGTAAATACCAACCCTGTCTAGGTGACTTAATTAGACTAACTTGATCAACTATGACACATGCTAGGGATTGGTTACCTTGTCATTTATCTTAGAACCTAACCTTATTGTTACCAATATTAATAGATTTAGTCTCTGTGTAATCTTGACTATTACACGTAGTCACATTTTGTGAACCCATTAGCATTTTACATTCCTGAATACTTTGTGGCACAACCTAGTGCCTTCCCATTAACTGCTTATCAAACCTACACTCGATTTGGACTTTTTTCATTGAATCTAAGTTTGAGGGGGAACACATACTACCATACTAGGGCCACCCTCACCTTCAACCAAGTGATTAATTTTTATTTTGAAACTTGTTAATTCAAAGATGCATAATAAAAAGGGGCAAAATTTAGACATTAGAAAACTACACACTTATAGTTTTTGATAACTAAATGCTTCAAGAACCCTTAAAGACACCCTAAAAATTCTTAACCTAACCAAATAACTATTATCATATTAAAAAATTCTATTTTAAAATACTATTCAAAACTACTATTTACTATCACTATTCATGATGATATGGCATGTGACATGGCATATGAAATGACAAGTGACATTAAAGGTGATATGGAAAGTAACATGGAAGGTGATATGGAAAGTGACATGGAAGGTGATATGGCAAGTGACATGGCTTAGAAGTGAGGTGGCTTGATGTGGGACATCATATCCCACTTGGGACCTTTTCCCAAGGTGCTTAATGACCTCATTTAAGCATCACAAGGCACCCCATTGAAATATGGAATTTACCCTTAAATGGCCATCATTCAACATGTATTTTTTCTTTACACATTAAAGTGGCCTTAAAAATGAGATACCTACCTCTTTAGTGCTTTGGGAAAGACAAAAGGCACTCATTTTTGACTTTTTAACCCAAATGGGAGAGCCACCAACCCAAATAGGAATCCCCGCCAACCTCATCTTTAAATCATTCATGTACCACATGGAAAATAGTACCACATTTTATTTTTCATCTCTTTAAATGTTTTGATGAAGACAAGAAATGGTATCAAAAAGTCTTTAGCCTCATTTAGACCCATGTGCATGATTCCCATCCAAAATTAGACTCATGTGCAAGGTGGGTACTCAAAAACCTAAATGGGAATTTCCATCAACCTCATCTTTGACGCATTCATTCACCACATGGGAAATGACACCATACTTATACTATTCCCTCTTTTGACATGGTTCTTGAAAATAAATGTTATAAATACCCCTCTTCTCCTTCTCCCAAGATTAAGTGGAAAGTTAGTCTTTGGTTATTAACATCTTGTTATAGGTATTTGAAGGAAGTAATAATTTTGGAGGTATTACACATCTTGGAGGAAAAGAATTCAAAGTAATGAAGCTCTGTCAAAATTGTCTCAAGACATCTTCAACAACATCATCAACAACAACAACATTTCTTCTTCAAGCTTGGAAGGTAATGATTGATTTTGTTTCTTCAATTTCGTTTTATCATCCCCTTATCTTTTTAATATCTTCATCCCCATTTATCCATTTTCTCCCTTTTCCATTTCATTATCTCAATCCATTTTCACCCTTGCCATATTTTATCTATTCACACCTTTGTCACTTTACCCTCCTTATCCTCTTCCCCTTTTACCATATTAACTACTTAACTTCTTACCTCATCAACTATTCACCCATTTATCCCATGTTAATATTTTTATTTTTATTACCTTAACCATTTATCAATCAAACTACGTTTCTTTAATCCCTTGTTAAATTTCTAAACCAAGGCCATAACCTTGCTTTGACTCATTTTTAGCATTAGTTGCTTTATTTAGTCATTATTTTAAAAGCACTTAACTTTCTTATCTTAATTTATTTATTTGTTATTATATACTTGTTTTTATTGTAGTTATTTTCTATTTTAAATGAAAGTATCTTTCCCTTTTATTCACAAACTTAAGTGTTAAAATCAGGTAGATTGACAGCCTCCTAGAAAGCTTTCACTTCTAGGATCTAGCTCACACTAGGCAATCCACCCAACTACTTATCTAACCAACAAGTTTTGTGGTAGTTATTTCTTATTGTATGTCATTCTTCCCTATCCAAGGAGGATTTCTCAAAAATTCTAGATTCAACATGTGCATATTTAATAGGTATTATTATACAGACCCTTCTTAACTAGTTTCTTCTTTTTACACTTAAGAAAAAGCAAATATTAGATAGAAACAGTCGATTACAATAAAATCATTGTTGGTTATAAAAAAAATAATGTCGATAGATAAAAACCAATGCTGGTTACCTGTAAACCTTTAGGAAAAACACATTTTTTCAAAAAAACATTTGTTATCCCAAATAAGTATAAAAACTCTAGAAAAATCTTTGGGTCCTACAACAAAATGATTAGATAGAGAGCATGCAAGTTATTAAAATCCAAAATGACAACTAGGTCTTTCAAGAAAATTCCAAAAATCTACCTTCCTACTATGTTCTTCCTTTCACATATGGAAAAATATTGGTTATGATAGGAAAGATGCTAGTTAGGGTAAATTGATACTGATCACTATGTAAACTATGTTAACAAAAACACAAAAACATGAGAAAAATAATGATAAAACTTGATTTTTAGAGATTCTTAGACATTTTTTAGAAAAACTAAGAGTGCCAAATTATTATCCTTGCTTGTATGGGATGTGTGGTCTCATTGGGTATTCCAAGATGTAGAGATGGAATCTAAAGTGAGTTAGATCAAGAATTAGTGAATAAAACTCAAAAAATGCATCAAAAACATAATTAACTAAGCCAAATCCTACGATGAGGTTTGTAAATGAAAATTAAGACCTATTAAAAGAAGGAATATACCAAAAAACCTTCCCAAGATCATCCCACCTCAAATATGGCTCAAAACATGATTTTCCCCTTGATTTGGCACTCAAGTCTTTAGCAATGATGAGTGGTTTGCTCTTCCATCATCTCAAGTGCACCAATGAAACTAAGCTCATGATATTTGATCAATGTTATTCCTATAGTAAAGCTACCCTATTGTAAATTAAGCCTAATAATACTACACAAAAAAAGACTCGTGGAGATAATTTTGCATAATAAGTTTACACCAAATAAGATTAAAATGTTTGGTCTTGGCCCTCTTATTTATAGATATTTGGAAATGATTAGAGTGTAATGTGACCATCCATATTGATATCAAGATGTGTGTCCAAGAATCCCTTCAATTTTGGAGGCTCAAATCATAAATACCCTCATTACTATTTGGAAAAAAATGAGTCTTAATGAGGTATGGGAGGGCTTAAACCAAATATTTGTTCTATTTATGGATTATGGATACCACCTAACAAATGATGTCATCTAATGATGCAGATATTAAAAATTAATTTCTAGTTAATAGATACTCAATAAATTCCATGGATTTTCCACTTAAGTCGTTAATTTGGATTAATTTTCTTAAGTAAGATTAATCAAATTTTATGTAATTCTTTAGAATTTGGTTGCACACTTAATCAAACTAGTTAGAATGCCAAGTTTCTAAGCCATAATTTGAATATAGTATAATTAAAAAAAGGTGCCAATTACATAGGAACAAATATCCCATTTAGGACATTATCAACATGAAATAACATATGTATGTGTCATGTGCTTCTGAATTAGAAGAATTTAGTGGTTTAGAATGTCATATTGTATTTTCATCATTTTGACTCAAAAAGATTTTATAAAATTTAATAATCACATAAAATGCATTACCCCAATAGGGATATATTAGCCTAAATTGGAACTTGTATATGACAAAATCAAACCATTTAGCACATTTTAGTGATTTTGGCCCAAATTATGCATTTGAGTGAATTTCAAGTAAGATTGATAATTTCAACCCAATGGTGTTAAAAATTGGATGTTTATAATGGGAGGTAATTACCTTTGAGGTATTTGAGGTAGAACAAATTCTTCCTAAGTAGTTCCATTATTTGGTAGGGGTCGATCCAAAGAGGATCAAACTTAGCATGTTGGGCCTTATTTTCATAGGCTTTATCCCATAATAGTAATAGATCAAAAATACTAAAGGATTTAACCTTGGCCCTCTTGTATAACCATCATTTTACAATGCCTTGATACTTGATTAATTTTAGTAAGGCTTCATTCTAGGCTGCTTATAATTCAATGATGTTTGAAAGCATGGATTTCACTTTATCATCATGCCCCATATACTATTGCATAAAATTATAAGTTGGTAAATTGAGTGCAACTAATAAAAATATATCTAATCCATAGACTAGTATAAATGGTGAGATTTTAAGTGCTTTCCTATACTTGGTGCACTCAGCCTACAGAGCAAATTTTAAAAGTGAATGCCATTCCTAGGGTTTCTTATTTGTATACTTCTTGATGGCATCAAACAAGTTTTTATTAGTTTATTCTACCAATCCATTGATTTGAGGGTAGTAATTATATGATAATATCAAATTGATCCCTTCATATTATGCCGATGCATTGAACTCTATGGATTGGAATGTTGGACCTTTATCAAACACCAATGAGATAGGGATTCAAATCTAGTGGTTATATTATTCTTTAGTGGTGGTGTTATTATTTGTTGCCACTACCTCTATCCATCTCATGCAATAATAAATGGCTATAAGAATAAACTTATGATCTACCAAGGATTTGGGCTTAATGAGCCCCATGAAATCCAATCCCCATTGGGTGAATAGTGTTGTTTCTATAACTGACTACAATGGTATTAAATCATGGGTTTCTCTTTAGGCGAAGGTTCTACATTGATGGCATGCCCTAACATAAGTATGAAAATCTTTAAATACAGTAGGACAATATTAGCTGACCTATAGTATCTTATGTGTCATTTTATTTTCTATCAAATGGCTAATGCCCAATTTCTAAATGAAATTTTCCATTACTTCTTTGGCTTCAGCTCCTGATAATCATATAAGATATATGCCTTCATGATTTTTCCTAAAGAAAACTCTTTTATTTAGCATACACTATGATAAATTTAGTCTAAGGGATCTCTTCTACATTTTATCTAGCCTAGGTGTGTTCCTATAAAATAGGTAATATATGATTATGGCATACTAATCTTGTTATAGTGCTAACTCATATTTTACCTAGTGCACAAATATCATTGGGTAAATTTTGATGATAATTTAATTAGGGAAATCCCTCTAACCAACTTGGTAGTTTTTATTTATAAATCATACTCCTACAGCTTGGTCATCTATCTACATCTACATTTTCTTATCTCATTTTGACCCAACATTTACTTGATGGCCAGGTCTGACACAATTACATGTACCATGTTCTTGATAATGTAATGTAATGTTGGAACTTATTTATAGATTTGATGAGTGCATAGGCATGCTGCTTTAGAGTGGAATATTTCAGTTCTGCATCTTTGAGATTGGTTCTCATAAAAGCAATAGTGTGTTATTCTCCATCCAATCTTTGTGTAAGATAGGAAACAATGGTGTGGTCAAATATGAAAGGGTAAATATAAAAATATTTTGTATAGTCTAGGTTGATCAACATGGGTGTTTTCATGATAACATCTTTTATATCTTGGAAATCCTTCTTTGATTTGGCATGCCACTCCACTTTTTCATCCTATTTCAACATAACATTCAAAAGCTTTACAATTTTGACAAATCCAAAAATGAACTTGTGAATGAAATTGATTTTTCCAAAGAAAGATTTTAAAGCTTTCTTGCTATTATCTAGAGGTGATTTGGAAATCACATTAGCTCTCATAGAATTGATAGTAATACCTTATTTTATGATGATATGATTGAGAATATTACCTTTGGTAACATCGAACACACTCTTATTTGGGTTTAAAGAGATGACATACCTCCTAAACATATCGAATACCTTATGCAAAAGGTGAATGTGATTTGATTTATATTTTGATAAAACATTTAAATAATCCATGTAAATTATTATGCATTTTTAAATTAAACCTTCAAAAGAAAAATCCATAACCCTTTGAAATTTTTCTCCAACATTAATCAACCCAAATGACATTCGCTTATAGGAAAATGTGCCTCATTTGGTTGTGAATGAAATTTTGGATCGGTCATTTGAATCTACTAAAAATTAATTATACCCTAAAAATCCATCCAAAAATGACATCATCTAAGATCCACAAACCATATGAATTACTTCATCAAGGGAAGGCAATGGGTAATTGTATTTATCTGAAGCTTTATTCAAGTTACAAAAGTCTATGCATAGCTTAATCTCATCGCTATTCTTCCAAACATGTACTAAGTTTTACACCCAAGTAGAATGGTGAACCGAGAAGATTATTTTATCAGACATTAGTTTGTAAACCTCTTTGTGTATCAAAGGTTCAAGAATTGGGCTCATAGGTCTCTACTTTTACCTGAATGGTCTTTGGTTTGGTTTGAAGGGGATGGTGTGAGTGATTACTCTAGGGTCAAATATTTTGAGATATCCATAGGACCAAGCAATTATATCTTTATAACATAGCATCAATTTTTGAAACTATTAAATTTCCATGTCTATCTAATTAGGACCTATGTTGATAGTTTGAGGTCTATCCAAGGAGCCTAGGTTAATAGTTTGACACTTTTAATTCTCAAACTTAGGATTCTTAAACTAGGGCATAGGGACAAATGTGTCAAACACATTTTTAGTGAAATCATCCCCTTCATATTTGAATTCCATAAATATTGAGAATCTCATCCTTATCAAGTTTAACTCTAGGATTGTCTATGTTTACCTCATCAATTATCTAGGATTTGAATACCCCAGTATTAATAAGGAATTTGATAATTTTTTGATCATCCTCAAAGACCTAAAAATTCTTCACATTATCCAGGGTAGAGGGACATGGGACTAGCTCCACATAGAACTCTTATAACTTAGTGTCCTCAAGGGATGCTAGAGAGTCAGTAACTTGATCTTCCTCACTAGGGATAGGGATGACATTGATTGCATTTAATATATATATTAAGTCTAAGGATCTATGATTATACCTTTTGATGTATGATAGTTTGCACTAAAATATGCTCTTAACTTGGTTAAATACTAGCTAAAAATTGTTAAATACTCTCAATTACTTCACATTATGTTCTAATGTAAGATAGAAACCAAGGATTAATGCCTCATAATTTACTCGATTATTAGTGTATGAGAAATAAAACCTATATGAATCCAAGTATATTTTTCTTTGTGGGGTTTTTAATAGAACACTAGCTCTATTTACTTATTTTTCATGGCCCCCATCAACATATAGGGACCATAAGCTTAGAAATCTAGGTTCATTACCAACTTCAATTTTATTTATTTGCATGCTCACCGTATAGATCCATAAGTCTCAAGATACTAGGTTCATTTTTTTGTTGACAATGTTGTACTCAATTATCATATGCTTCCTATAGGGTCCCCTATCTAACCTAATCTTGTTGGATAAACCTCTCTAGGGTAATCACATATAAGATAAATTGGCGGCCATGTACCTAGTTATGGTTTTGGACCAATCCCTATTGAGGAATGTTCCATATGCCTCAAGACTATCCACAACCTAAATGTATAAAAACTAATGGACACAAGGTCCTAAATATAGCTACATATGTATATTGATAATCTCTCCAACTACTTTAACCTCATATCTATCTAGATAGACTAAGACTTTATATGACTTGATGGGGACCAAACTCAGTTTTTCATAGATACTTGTAAGCATCACATTGGCCGAAGCTTGTGAGTATACCAAATAATTATGGATATTTTTCAAAAAAATTATAATATTTGAAAGAAAAGGAGGGACCTCATACTTGTTATTATGAATAAGTATGTTAGTGTGAGCATCCTTTGACTTCATTTAGGTTGGTTAAGCTACATTTTCTATTAGGAATTTTAGTAGAAAATCCCATTACTCAGTAATTTAAAAAATATCATGAAGATTAATGTTTAATTTAATCTATATACACATAATATTTTCACACTTTTATTGATTACTGACACTTTACATCTTGTAGGAATCCATCACAACTCAATCTCTTTGAGTGCATACCTTAAAGGGTACATTGAGAAAGGGGTGGGCAGACCTTTGGTGCTTCATAGGATTGTTGTCCCTTATTTCCATATTATTCTCTATCCATTTAGCTCTTAAAACCTTTCCCTAAGCTATGTCTCATTATTTTCACATTCCTCTAGTATTTTCCTCTTTCTATCCTTCTTTCCCTTGCTTAGTACCCTTTTTACCTATTCAGTAAGCTAGGTTGACTTGGTTGACCTAGCATAGTCTGGGGTCACTTTAGCTCTTTAGGCCTAGTTTCCATCTAGATCACCTAGCACAAACTTTAGGCATTAGCCTAATAATGTGCTAGGTCAACCCAGTTGACCTAACACAATTGACATGTCTAAGTGATTTTTAGGTCAGATAATCCTATATATACAAAGTCATTTTAGTCATTTCCATATCAATGCAATCATGAGTTATTATTCACTCACGCTTCTTTAAAATTTGCTCTTCCACCATTCTAATTGAGGAGTCTT
Organism: Torreya grandis; assembly: GCA_037957365.1. NCBI lineage: Eukaryota > Viridiplantae > Streptophyta > Pinopsida > Cupressales > Taxaceae > Torreya > Torreya grandis. Next base: position 1,540,930 of record JARHVA010003113.1, on the reverse strand, counting down.
AGCTTAGGTTTATTATTTGGATAATTTTAGTCTTTTAGATAGGTCTTGGATGCTTTGTCCTAACAAAGTGATCCTTATGAACTGTAACAAATTATTGTGAAGCCCCATTGGCCAAGGGAGATATTGAGTCATGATGGGTTCATATTCAGGTAAGTATATTCTAACTTTGTTTTCCTCTCTTTTAGTATATATAAGTATCATAAGTGTTGGATAAAATAATATTATTCCTCATATTCCATGTATTAGGGTGTTACTCATACTTACTTTATTTGAGGTTCCCTATATATTTATTTGATTGATTTCCATATAACCCCTTACTTTATATCATAAGTTTTGGTGAGAACTAGATTAGTTTAATTTTATTATTATTATATTAATTTAATTTATTTTTTATTATCATAAGTGAGTAAAAAACCCATATTAATATTTTATGGTTGTTTTGCAATTATGTTAGACTATAAGCTTTGGAACCCTGCCTAGCATGATGTGTTATGATAGTTGATACAAGTGATCCCCTGATTGGGTCTAGAATATCCTTATATTGGTCATGCTCCTAATTAAAAAGTGTGTGCCCCAATTGGAAGTGTAGATGTGATCTATCTTATTTGATCTAGTATTGATTCATGCACACCATGTAATTCTGATTGCATACATTCTGGTGAACTTGATGTGAAATAAACCCTTACAAGATTTATTTCAATTATTTTATTATTTTTTATCATTAATTTTATCATAATTTTATCTCTTATTTATTTATTATTTTCATTCTTTACACCATCATGAATCTAATGCATTTTATGGTTTGCAAAATGGATGAGTAGAACTAAAGATATAGGCAAAACAATTTCCCTATCTATTATATTAGGTCAACTTGGTTGACCTAATGCTTTTTTAAACCTCTATACACTATGCTAGGTTGACCTAGTTGACATAGCACTATTTATAGACCTTATATTTTGTACTAGGTCAACTGGGTTGACCTTGTATTACTTTCTTTCTTATATGCTTTACAATTTAGCTTTTTGCTTTCTTTATATGTCTAATTTAGTTCTTTGTTTGCCTAAAATAGTTATTTATATTTGTTTATTATTCCTATTGCTTAGAATTATTTTCATTTTATCCTCAATCATCATGTCACTCATTAAAATATTCTTGGACAACTTGAATTGATTTAGACACTCTAAGGGGTTCTCTTTACTTGTTACCTTTTCTTATCTCTTCTTACTCTTTTTAGCTGTTGGGGCATCTTGCGATGCCCATCCAAACATTACTCTAGCCTTTGGGTTATCTTGTGATGCCCATACACATATCATTTTATACTTTAGGTAATCTTGTGATACCCATCCCTACATCCAATTACCCTTTGGAGTCTCTCATGATGCCCACTTTTATTTTCCATTACATGCTACCAAACTAATTCAACTCCAAGAAACATTTCAAGACACATAAGATTGTCTCTCACATGCTCATACTTGATATAGACATTAATTTAGGATCCTTCTCATTCTTCTCATTCTTTCTATCTATATCTATCTAACACTTTTTGTAGGTTACTTTAGCACAGGTCTCTCCCTCTGTAGTAGTTCCTTTTGGTTCACAAACCTTTAGTCCTCCATTTTTGGTCTTTTGGTTTATCAATGTACCATAGTCTTCATCACTTATCCTTTTTATTTATTCTCATATTTACCAATTTTGATTTGGTGCCCCTTAGACTTTATTTTTGTGAGTTGATTTATAAGACTGTAGATAGGACCTAATGATCCTCACAAAATTAACATTCTTTTTATTTTAATTTATTTTTCTCATACCTTTTTATTTTACTTCTACTTGCCAATTCTATTTTGGCATCCCTCATTGGTATTTATTTTGTGAGTTGTAGAATAAGACCATAGATAGTACCTGATAGTTACTCACAAAACTACCATCTTCTTTTTATTTAACTTTCCCTTATCTTTTTAGCACCCTCAGTGGGTTTCTCTTTTATGAAGTTACAAGGTAAGACCACCAATAAAACTTGAACCTCCTCATAAAATTACTATTCTTCCTTTCTTTCTCATTTCTTCCTTTTCATTATTTTTCTACTTGCAAATGTTATTTTGACATCTTTTGGGTCTTTATTTGTGAGGTGCTTTATAAAAAGGCTCCCTCACTTTTTACTTATTGGCACCCCTTGAGTTTTCCTTTTGTGAGTTGCTTGGTAAGACCATGGATAAAACTAACCCTCCTCATAAAATTACCTTTATTTTCATGTTCTTTATGATCCTTTTTATTTAGACATTAGATTTTTCTTCTTTTGCTAGTTGGAATCTATAAACAATCTATGTTAGCATGTTTTCCTTGACTTGTCATAGGCTTATGATAAGGAATCACACCTTTGATATCATTATATTCCTTTTTTCCCTTTGTCACATTTTTTACAATTTGATTAAATTCAAATTTTTTCCTTGTGTCATTTTCCTCCTAATTTCCTCTTTTCTTTCACCTCCGCATTTGGATAAAACAAGGTCGAAGTCATGATAGCACTTTTATTTCACCTAGATTTATCAGACTCTTAGACCCAATGCTCTTTGATTTTCTCTCTCTTAGAAACCTTGTCACAAAGTTTTCAAATGAATGTCATTTTTATCACCCATGTTTGGTCTTCTAAATCCATATGGAGGAGAAATAAAAAAAAAGAAAAAGAAAAAAGAAAGTTAAAAGCCAATCATTTGAAAACAAAAGGCAATGATATCTAAAAGGAAACATACAAATCTTAAAAGTATAATGACACCAAAAAATGTTATTATAAGCACATCTCATATCTCCAATAGAAGCTCAAACTCTATAGTTAAATTCACATAGAGCTGAAGTCCTTTGGGGTACGATAGGCCAATAGATTGGAATAGGAGATTTCAAAAAAATATATACTACTACCTAATTTCTCATGCAAGTACCCAATCTTCACAATAGAGTAAAAAATCTATAAGGTGTCCTAAAGAGTAGGGAACATGTCATGGGGAGGTAGATCCATTTTAATTTTCATGCATATAACTTTCATGGTTTAATCTATATACTCCATTTGTTGACCTAAGTCTTGCATATCTAAGAGAAGTTCTTTAGAGTCCTTAAGGTCGATAGTCCTCTTATTTTGACAAACTAAATTTGAGTGTCTTGACTTTGATAAAGAGTTCCTCTACCTTGGTTTTTCCTTCATTTTCCCCTCCACCCCATTTCGTTTCCCCCCTTGGTAGACAAATTGTGATTCCAAATCTATTTTCAATCTTTTTTAAATTCCTTTTGCTTCATTTCTTAAAAACATGCTAACACCACTTTGTTTCATTTTTATCTATCTTTAGATGCAAAACAACATGTTTGAGAAACTATGGAACATTTTTATCATGTTATATATATTTACTAAAACTACTTTTCTTTCCTTTTCCCATTTATCTTGATTTTGTTTTTCTACTATTGTGGATACCTGAGTTCACACCCTTTTTCCATTGTTGCATGAGATGTGGATTGTTACTACTCACCCAACCATGTTGTTTTCCATTTTATGCTTCCTCTTTTTACATTGATGATTGAGATGTGTATTGTTACTGCTCACTCATTAATGTTATTTTACCACTTTTTTAATTCGGTTCATATTTTTACCATCTTATTTGACATGTATCCTTGATTTAATTTGGTGAGTTTTCCTTTTCTTACTTGAGGTCTACTTGTTTGAGTTTTTCATTCTTTAGTAGCCTTGGCTTTTTAATTACCTCATTTACTCTTTTCTAACTTGGTCATTTGGTCTAAAATAACACTTCTCACTCAGCTTGCCAAATTCCCAAGTACATATTATACATATAACACCAGTTATCTTAGATTTTATTGCATTTATTTGTTTTTCTCCTTAGTCTTGTATTTCTAGGTTTGTCTAAAGTAGTCCTTATGCCCTCCATAATCAAAACTAAAACATAACTGACAAACATCCCATGATAAAGGTAAGTCAAGGTATGCATCATTTACTTTCTAGTTAGTTTCCTTTTTTGTTATTTACTTTTAGTTATTTTATGCTTTTTAAAATACTATAATTTCTTTTAGCATCAACATTGTGTGTATCCTTATCTTATTTCTTGAATCACCATCCCTTGTTACACCTTAGTGACACATAATGAACTTCAAGTGGGGTATATGTATACACATAATATTTTCACACTTTTATCAATTATTAATGATTTACATCTTGCACAAACTCATCATAACTCAATCTCTCTGAGTGCATACCCTAAGGGGTGCACTGGGAAAGGGGTGGGCAGACCTTTGGTGTTTCATAAGATCATTTTCCCTTATTTCTATATTATTCCCTATCTATTTAGCTCTTAAAACCTTTCCCTAGGTGATCTCTCCTTCCTTGCACATTTTTCTAGTATTTTCCTCTTTCTATCCTTCTTTCCCTTACTTAGTACCCATATTACCTATTTAGTAAGCTAGGTTGACCTGGTCGACCTAACATAGTTTGGTGTCACTATTGCTCTTTAGGCCTATTTTCTATCTATCTGACCTAACACAAACTTTAGGCATTATCTTGATAATGTGCTAATTTTACTTGGTCAACCTAGCACAACTGACATGTCTAAGTGATTTTTGGGTTAGATACTCTTGTATATACAAGGTCATTTCAATAAAATTAGGAGTTATTATTCACTCATGCTTCTTCACAATCTACTCTTCCACCATTCTACTTGAGGAGTCTTAGCTTAGGTTTCTTATTTGGAGAATTTTAGTCTTGTAGATAGGTCTTGGATGCTTTAGCCTAGCGAATTGATCCTTACAAACCATAACAAACTCTTGCAAAGCACCATTGGCCACAAGAGATATTGAGTTACAATAGGTTCACATTCAGGTAAATATATTCTAATTTTGTTCTCCTCTCTTTTAGTAGATAAAAAATAGCATAAGTGTTGTCTTGAATAATATTACTCGTCATATTCCATGTATTAGGGTGTTACTCATACTTACTTTATTTGAAGTTCCCTATACATTTATTTGATTGCTTTGCATCTAACCCCTTACTTTGTGTAACAAGCTTTGGTGAGCAATAGATTAGTTTAATTTTTTTATTAGATTAGTTTACTTTCTTGTTTATTATCATAAGTGAATATAGAAACCATAGGAATATTTTATGGTTATTTTTGTCATTATGTTAGACTTTAGGCTTTAGAACCCTACCTATCATGATGTATTATGATAGATGATACAAGTGATCCCCTAATCAAGTCTAGTGGATCCTCATATTGGTTATGATCCCACTTAACAAGTGTGTTCCCCAATTGGAATTTTAGGTGTGATCTATCTTATCTAATCTATGATTGATTCATGTGCACCATGCAATTTTCATTGCATACACAATCTTATTATTGTCTTCTACTATGTTGTATCCTGCCTTATTTTGGACTAGTTGGGCCTCGATACAAGCCTTTGGTTCTTTAGGTTTTTTAGGTGGTGGGTGTTTCTTAGCATTATGGTCTAGTGGGGTTTCACCATTATTTGAGGAGTTGAGGTAATGAGGGGTTGATGTTGTTTTTTATTTTTAAGGGTATGGTTATTCCTCTAAAACTATTCGAATGTAATAAATTTCACTCATACATTCTTTTAATTTAGTCTCTTCATGGATGGGGAACTCTATGGTTTCTAAAACCATGATAGTACTAGGTATCTACCCATGTTGGATGATTTTGGGTGATTTGGGACCAACTCATACTCATCCATCTTTCTTTGAAAGATCTCAAAATCACTACATAACTCTATATAATAAATATCACTATGAATAGTTGTGTTATGCACTCAACACTAGTTAGGTAGGGATATTTCACATATATTGACTTTAGGTAGCTTATTAGAAGAGGGCTCTAGTTGACTATGAGGATGATTGTAATTTATATTTTATCTTTGGTAGGTAAAGTTCTTATTTGAACTTTTAGTAGTTTCCCATTTGTATTATAAATATGATGAAGTCATTACTTATTTTTTTCACCATTCATTGGATGACATCCAAATCATTTTTCATAGATGCCTGGGGTATGAGTTGGGCATTTTTAACTATTTATAATGTTACTTGGTGTTATAACTAAGGAACCACTTCATTGTTTACTGGGTTTAGAAAAACCAAGTGTTGTCTTGGCATGATGTGACTCAAAGGGAGTTGGTTCATTATGGGTATTAGTTATAACATGTGAAAATTTTGGTTTATGTTAGGTAACATGCTCAACACAGGCATATACAAAAACACATTGGGAAAGGGAGCCATTATTTGACCTTGATGATTCAATTTATTAATGACCTTTACGGCTTAGGCATAAGCCAAGGGTAAGTCAAATTTATAGGAGTCTTGCTTTAGGATCATGGTGATCTATGGGTCTAAGGCATTATTATACATCTTAATCACTAGTTGGGTGTTACGTTGGTAGAGTATAGTGACCTGATTATACATTTTTTGAAACCTAACTTTGAAATTTATGATGGGTTCATTAGGTTATCATTTAATGAAGGTGAACTATTGGTAAAAGATACTAGGGTCAATAAATTGCCCAAATTTGGATTGGAAATCACCACTAAATTGGTCCTAGCTAGCAATTGAGTTTTTGAAGAGGTTAAGGAACCAGTCATAGGTTGAATCCATCAAAGTGAAGGGGAAAATCTTGCATGCCATATCTTTGTGTTCCATGCTCAAGAGTCATAGAGTGGTATTGTATGAGGTCACATGTTCTACAACTATCCATCCTACACCAAGAGTGAAATGGGGAAGGTAAATTTTTGGGTTTCTAAGAAAGTCGTGAATAACTCCGGTAATGTTGATAACTGACCCAACTAACCAAGCCATAAAGAAAACCATTATGGGTGGTCTATTTGGGGGAGAAAAAGAGGATGAGATAGTGGAATTGATGATAGGTCTTAGTCTATTTATATAAGACCAAGATCTTTGATGCAATTACAAGGGTGAAATAATCAACCTAACTTGTTCAGAATTAGACTTGGTAATTTATGAAGTAGGCTCTATATTTTATCAAGGGTAAACCAAAAATTAAAATTCCTTTTTAGGATCTACCTTGATATATATCTATTCCCCCCCCCTTTTTTTTGGGGGGGGTGATTAAATTTTTATAAAAATGGTTGTAAACATTAGAGGGAAAACAAAAATATTAAATATAACAAAGTCCCTCCTTCTAACACTAGTTTAGTAAGTGCCAAATTGAGCAAACTTGATAGTTTAAAACTAAAAAGGTTCATGACCTCCTTCTAGCACCAGTTATTATTGGTCCAAAAATCCTTGAATCTAGAGTTACTCATGAGATTGAGTGTTTTGGAGGGGAAAAAAAGAGATAATGCATGGGATAAAGATATCCCATCATTAATTATAGGACTGACTTTGGTTCAGTCTAAAGACAGTAGTTCAACCTTATTTTACTCATGGAATAGTGATTGTTGCCACTAAAGGTTCAATATATATATATATATATATAGTTACACCAAAATATATTACCAGTCAAGGAAACCTTTACTCATTATTTACCCCTAAATAAGACCTCATTTATTTTTAAAATAGGAGAATGGCATTTAACACCAAAATAACATAAAATGGGAAAGTAATATAGGGTATAAAATATATTTTTTAGGCTTGAATAGATGTTAATGATTCAAGAACATAGATGTATATGTGCCTTGCCATAATTATACCACTATGATCTGAGTTTCACTAAGGGATCTAGTTCATATTTACATAGGGAATGCAATCCAATGAGAATAAAGAGGAATGCTTAGTTTATAAATCTTTCACTAAATATCAACACTTAAAAGATCTTGTACTATGTAACACACATATCCCTCAATATAAATTGTAACTTAAGCACACAAATTAAATATGTTACAAAGAAAGTGAGAAAATTTTAAAAATGAGTTAGAATAATGAAGACATTATAAATACTACATTAAATTATGTAATAAATCACTTATTCAGTTATTTAACACCATCTATTAAAAACTAAAATGATTGACACATTAGTAAACAAATCAACTAGTTTAGTAGAAAGTGAGAAATTACATTCATTAAAATAGCATTTCTTTACAAAATTTCCAACCATGGTAGACACTTAAAAATTAAAAAAGTAAAGGAATAATAGGTGTAATATTGGATTAATTCCAACAATGCTTTGAGACAAAATTTTCCAACCCTTCAAAAGGATTATAGTTTATAATATATAAAGGAAGGGGATCGCCTCCAAATAGCCTGAGATTCCATCTTTGGCCATGATGGAGTCTCAAAGTTTGTTATAATTTCATAGATTGAAAAAAGGGGAGAATATCCTCCACTCACCTCAAAATATACCTAAGGGCCCACTTAACTATTACATAGATGTGTCGTAAATGAAATGCCTCCATACTACCTAGATTGTACTTCATTAGTAACTAGCATGATTGCCACTAGATCAAACTCCTAATCCAACTTGGCTAAATTTATTGGTGGCTCTTGAAAGATCACTTTTTATTAAGGCACTAGAGTTTGGTATAATTGTAGTGGGACCTACATAGACACCTTAACCTCTATGATCTAACTGATGCTTGTATTGTAATGAATAGAGAGTTTAATCATTGCATGGGATCCAACTTTTTTGTCTTTCACCATCATTTTCATTATGACCTAGTCAAAGTGACCTAGGTGAACTCTAAAATCACTTTTGTCTAGCAGAGTGCCATTAGGGAAAAATAACACAATGATATTTACCTCTTTAAACTAAGCCAACATATTTTCCTTACCTTATTCCAAATGCTCCACCACCATTTACACTGGACTCAGCCATTTTTTCATTGCAACCCTAAGACTCCCAACATACATTTCATAAAGGCTCAAGTCTGAAGTGGGCATGAGCTTTAATTCTAAGAAAATTCCCTTATGTATTATCACTACCAATGTATTACACTTGATCTCCACTAGATAAATCCTCTCTAAATATGTCTAGGCACTTATAAGATGTGACTTGTTTTCCACCAAAGTCTCAACCACTTCTCCAAGAGATGAGAAACATTATAGGAGGTCCTCCTTCACTCAGTCGATTAATTCCATAGGGAATGATATTTTTACTTGTGTTACTAGGGTGTGGACCCATTATTACATATCCTTAATCAACTTATCTAACATAGCATGTGTAACCTATATCATGGAGACTATGTACTTAACCAATTTCTCTTCTCTTGGGGATGTTCTCACTTTGGTGAGGGAAAAAAGGTCTTGTTGAGTCTACCAGACCATAAGGTTTCACTCCTAAATAAACTTTTAGGTCAGGGTTCTCCTTATTTTCCCTATGGTGTGGTATAATTCCCATTGGAATTTGTGATCACCCTACATGGTCTTCTTAGGTGCTTGTGACACTATGGCTATTCCCAAGGTAGATGGAGGTATTGGTGGGATGATAAAGATGGATGCAATAGGTGGAGGTCTGGATGGAGGTGGAACATATGAAAAGGAAGGATAAAATGAAGATAAATGGATGAGTTTGAGTCATGAGGGTGAAGGTAGGAAAAACTAAAGGGGAGGCCCAAGGGAACATTTATGCCTATGACTAGCTTTAGGTCAAATTAACCTATAGGGTAATGGGATAAGGAGAGGGGAATTTTTTAGAATGGAATAAATTAGTTGTTTGAAACTTAATCCCTTGATGATTGATATAATGGAGAAGGGAGGCCTAGGAATTATGTGGGGGAAACATGAGGTGGTGCAAGAGGATGGTGATGAGCCACCTTTTATTTATTTCTGGGCCTCTTGCCTAGATCATATTTAGTTCTTATAATAGAGGGATCTAGGGTGACAAAGGTCATAGGGATCGACTTAAGAACCTACTAGGAAAATGAAGGTGTCATTGATGTGGCTAGATATAATTGAATTATGCACATAAGTACACTTAATATTAGGGAGACAACTGAACTTGATGGAGATGGGGCACTTGTAAGTATCTAAACTTATAGAAGAACCATTGGGGGTACTATAGATATTCTTGATTGTGGGATGGATTATGTAAATGGGAACTAAGAGGGGAGAATGTTATGCATAGATAAATCCAATGTCACTTGGATGAATTATGGAAGGGGTGGAATAGGGAAAAGTGGAAGCACAACTGGAATGAGTTGTTGTATAGTAGGGAAACTAGGAGGGGTTCTACTAGGTTTTTAAGGAAAGGTGGGAGCAAGGGGAGGGATCTACATGGGTGCTAATTATTTGTCCCACCTTGGTCTCATCTCTAGATTACTACTGATATAGAACCTAATCACTTATGTATCCTAAGGTTAAGACATTTGGATTTGACCCACTTGAGGTTGAGCCACTTAGGCTTACATTACCTAAGGCTAAGATACTTGAACCCTAAGAGGTGGTGGAGATGGAGCTAAGAACCATGGAGTTGAAACTCATGAAGAAGGTCTAGGAAGAGAGGGAGATGGGACCCATTATATAATTTTTCTTAATATCTAAGGGAAATTTCTCAAACATATCCTTTAGGATGAACCAATGTGTAAGAGGTAAGAATAAATTGGGTGGATGGCCCAAGATGAGTGTGTTTTCCTTTCTTTTTCTTCTTGGCCTCATTCTGAGTGAACACCTCTTGATCATCATATAGGTTTCGATATATCTAATTCTCCTCATAGGACTAGTGGTCATAAAAATGTTAATCTAAACCTAATATTTTTATATATGGGCCTTAATGATGGCATGCGAGTCCTAGTCTTGATGTTTGGACCTACCTAGAGTATATTAGTCCCTTCATATCACCATATTTTACTAAGGGTGAAAGTATTTATACATGTTTTACTTGATGGTGATTAGGAAGGTGGGAATGCATTCTATTTTTGGATGATGTAATAGCTAAATATGCCTTCTACTAACTAATATGTGATCTCTTACTCAATTAGGAAATTTGGGACTTGATAGGGTAGGTAGAGGGGAACCTTAAGGGTACATACCACCTAAATGATAATGTCATATATAAAATACTATTAGTCACCAATGGGGCTGAGAGAGTCTATTATCTCTTTTGGCAGCTGAGGCATGACTACCTTATTGATGGCCATTTAGATTATTAGGTATAAGTAATCACATATCTCTTAGTTTTGATAATGGTGGATGTATAGTTTGTAAAAAACTACATGGACCATCATTCCTCTATGAACCCATGCTGTAAAGATAAAAGGTTTGAATGTGAGTGTTGAAAAAACTACATCAACTAAGTATCTCATCATGTAATTTTTTCCTCCTCCCCAAGCATCTCCCACTACTTTATCAAGTTTAAATTAATCACCCCCAAGGTCAAGGACTTGATCACTCTTGTAAATTATGTAGAGTGGGGGAATCCATATCAAGTTGAGGTGTAGGGAGTTACTTTCCCTAAATAAATGGTCCAATAGTACAAACCTAACATGAATTTCCCTCATTGAAGGTGTGAATGGTATATATATTTAATTCCATCTTGTTGACCCATTTAGCACTTGGATTATCTACCCAATCCTTTAAGGCATCATATATCTAGTAAGTGACATTCTAGGTGCTCACTATGTCCAAATAATAGGTGATAATATACTTTAGGAGGTAGTAATTGTTGGTTGAATATTTTGTCGATTAATGTACTGATAAAAAAAATAGGTCTAATCATCCAAAGTAGGAAGATTGGTCAGCCAAATGTGTAGTTTTACCACATCAAAAGGGGACTAATCTCTCCTCTCATCAATGGGAGGTTCCCTATATATATATATATATATATATATATATATATATATATATATATATATATATATTCTTAAAGAAGAGGAGTGCTTTCTATCATTATCCCTAAGATTTATCTTTTGATTTGCATGCATCATCTCTGAAAAAAGAGAGATGGATGGTTTATCCTACCCTTGAGTATTATTTTCTATATATATATATATATATATATATATATATATATAAAATAATACTCAAGGGTAGGATAAACCATCCATCTCTCTTTTTTTAGAGATGATGCATGAAAATCAAAAGAGAAAAATTAGGGATAATGATAGAAAGCACTCCTCTTCTTTCAAAAGTACTATTCAACAAACCACAAGAATCTTCCTGGTAGTAATTGCAAAATGTAACCAAGGACGTAGTAACCAACAAATTGAGATGTAGCACAAAGTCTCCACTTGAATTGCCCAAGAGTGAGATATGAAGGACAATGAGGGCACCAAGTCATCCCAAGGTCCTTTACACAAAAACAAAAAGAAAACACACTAAAGACAATTATGGGGGCACAAAGTCTCTCCACAGGTCACTTCAGGACACCTTCTTGACTACTTTCACTAATTTTGCTTGTTGAATTAAAGGAACAAAAAATATATTAAGGAAAAATATATAAGAACAGTTTCCCCAACAACAAAGATATCACAACACAAAGTTGGAAAAGCCACTTGATTTCTTATTCCAATAACAAAATATGATCAACAATCTGAGCTCAAAGTCTCAGTAATGCCTTTCAATTTAGGCAGAATTTTGTTTTTGATAATTAGAGAGAGATATATATCCCATAAAACAATAAAAGAGAGTCCCTTATATAGCCTCTTCAAGAAGGACTTGGGAATAGTAACACATCATGTTGCATTGAATTTTGTTAAGAAGACATGCTAGAATTTAGGGGCATTTACTCATTTGCTTTTCTCAATGCAGAGAAATGGGTCATGCTATTAAAAGTTGACATCTTTCAATGTTCACCTGGCGATCTGATTCTAGAAACATATCTGATGCATAAATGTTTTTGGTCCTTCCTCAGCATTCCTCCTTTTCTATTTATTTGAGTCGGGTCCTTGATTCAATTCGATGCTCTATTCTTTAGTTATTTTCTATTGGTCTTTTGAGAACCCTACAAAAGATGAAACTTGGCAGCTTCCACTTCCTTCAGTAGCTTAATGAAGGTTCTCTATAATCCTTACTTAGTAAAAGAGATATAAAGGAAGAAACTATAGACATTGACACATGGCAGCTTTCGTCAAGCTCTTAGCTACCTTTGAAAAGCCTTTATGACTTATATTAGTTTCCTACAAAGGATGACATGTGGTGGCTTCCACTGCATTTGATGAGAGACACATGGCATGTTCCACTGCTTTAAAACTATCTCAATAGATGACATGTGGTAGCTTCTGCTATGAATTTCTAAGGGACACATGGCAGCATTGTAGGTTTTCTATTTCTTTAGACTTTTCCTTTAGAGAAAAAGTTTGAAGAAATTCTTTCAAACAATTTGTTTGAAGGAATTGTCTCTTTGTCACTTCTATCAGGGGAACTTTTCTAAAGGAAATTCCTTTGCTCTTTTGGCCTTTGAATTGGTCCATTTGCTCCCTTCCTATCTTCTGCAAAGGTTGTTTGAGCTCTAAATTAGCCTTTCAAGTTTTTGCAATGGTTCACTTCGACTTCTAAGTGTCCTCTGAAAGGGTTGTTTGTCCCTTAGAAATTTGCCATAGTCGATTTTATGTGAATCTCAACATGTGACACATGGCAACATCCGTTGTGAAATAAGTGAGGACATGTGGCAGCTTTCGTTGAACTTGTAGAAGCTTTGGATGCCTTCTGAGTGTCTCACAGAAGGTGACACATAGTGGCTTTCACTATATTTTGTAAACACTTGAGACTCATTTTAGATTCATGCGGACATTGACATGTGGTGCATTCTACTTAACTTACAAAGGACACATAGCAGCTTTTGCTACTTTGAAAAACAAAGTGAAATGAGGCTCAAAAGATGACACTTGGTAGCATCCTCTAGGTTCTGTCAAGCTTTTGTTTTGGTCTATTTGTTTCCTTCTTTAGTCACTTTTACCATAGAAATTCCCTTCACAAAGTCACTTGTGTTTTTGACACTTGGGGCACTCCTTTAAACTTGTCACTTGAACCAACTGATTGAACTAACTTTAGTTCAATGGTTCAATGATTCATTCTCTTATTTCTACTAACCACTTGAACTAAGCTAATTTGACACAAGCCTCGTTGAACCCGTTGAACCTTGATCACATTGAACTTTTTGAACCTGATTGAGCACATTGAACCTTTAGAACCTTGAACTAGTCCTTTGACTAAAAAAATCTTGAATAATTCCCAATTTTGAAAGCTTAAGACAATTTTTTGAAATGGGAAGAGATATTTTGGTCTTGCAAAATCAAAACAGCTTATATGTTTTCCTAAAAATGAGTGACATTTTTTAGGTACAACAGCTGGCTTCAATTGGGGAACTTCTATCAATTGTAAAAAAGAATTGAAGGGAGTAGAATCTAGAATCTCCAGTGTCTTCATGTGTACCATTGGGCTATGGAGTCACGTTATCCAAAAATGAAAGGCATCAAAAATAGAAATAAACAAAATAAAATAGAATTAAAAACTATACAAATATACATATGTACAAATGAAATGATCTGATACTTCAAGAGTTAAAGTGTTTCAGATGCTGCCCACTGTGAGGTATAGAAAAGAGTGTGCCATCTTGATATTTCAGTAGAAATCTATTCTCACCATTATGTTGATGAATTATAAATGGGCCTTTCCAAAGAGAGTAAAACTTTCCATGCATCCCTTTTGGTTCTCTCCTTTTGTCCCATAGTAGGACTTGATCCCTAATTTGGAAATCATGATTTTTGGCCTTCTAGTCAAAGAGTTTCTTTACCAGACTTTGATGAGTAGCAATTTGGTCCACCACTATGGTTCTCTGTTCATCCAAATCAATCAGGTACATGATTCTCTTATCAAGAGAGCTTTCATATGTCTGATCTTCAATTGCCTTTGCCAATTTCAAGGTTGGAAATTTGAAGGTGATTGGTATCTCAACATTGATACCATATAGAAGTTGAAAAGGAGACATACCAATTGCCCTCTTTGGTGTGATTCTATTTACCCATAGAGCATCAACCAATTCTTTATGCCATGTCCTTTGATTGTCATCTGCTAACTTCTTGATGATAATTACCAGGTTCTTATTACTTGATTCTGCTTGTCCATTCCCTTGTGAAAAATAATCAAAAGAATGGGAGAGTGTAATTCCATAATGGAAAAAAAATTGTGTAATCTCCTGGGAGGTGAAACAAGCTACATTTTTAGTAAAAATTTTGGTTGGAACTCTAAACCTAGAAATGATATTCTCCTTGAAGAAATTGCATACAACTTCTAAAGTAGCATGCTTAGTTGGGATTGATTCTACCCACTTGGTGAAATAGTCAGTTGCTATAATTACATAATCATGTCCAACACTTGAAGATGGGTTTATAGTCCCAATAAAATCAATCCCCCATTGCTAGAATGGTTTTTCAATGATCACTGGCTTAAGAGGCAGGGAAGCTAACTTAAGTCTTCCAACAAATTACTAGTAGAGTTCACATTTTCTCACCCATTAATATGCATCTTGGAAAAGAGTTGGCCAATAATACCTGGCTCACAGAATCTTGTGAGCAGTCACAAGAGCAACAAAATGTCCTCCATAGGCTAGATTATGGAAAGATTTTAAAAGTTGGCTTTGTTGCTCTTTATCTACATAGTGAAGGAATACTCCATCTATGCTTCTCTTGTATAAGCCATTGTTACAAAGGACAAAATTGGTAGCTTTCAACTTGATAGTCCTCCTTTATTTATAAGATAAATGAGTAGGACATTCACCATAAGTAAGAAAATGAGCAATACCTGAATACCACTTATTGGTAGTGGAGACAAAAAGGACTGTTGGTGTGTCTTCCACTTTAGCTTCTTCATGTTGTGTATCTTTTGGCTTGTTGTTAGCAATTAATTGGCATAGGCCTTTTCTCCTTACCAGCTTTATTGGCTTGATGTCTAGAGCAAACTCTTAGATCTTTGCAATCCAATTGCCTCTTTTTGTCCCAAACTCCTGCTGAGTTAATATGGACTTGACTGTAGTGTTAGGAACTAAGGTAGTAGTGTGTGAATTCAAGATATAGAAGTGGAAATGCTTGACTAATTTTACCACTGCATAGGCATGCTTCTCTATGTTTGAATACTTCAGCTCATGGGTTTTGAGAGGGAAACTCATGAAAGAAATGGGAGATTCCATACCTTCTTTATCCTGTTAAACAAGAATTGTTAAAAGTATATGTTCAGAAGCATAGTTGTATATGATGAAATATTTGTTGTAATCTAGACAAACCAAGGTAGGGGCATGGGCAATGGCAATCTTGATATCCTCAAATGCTAACTTGCCTTCTTTAGTCTAGCTGAAGGTGGTCATCCCTTTCATCATGTTCATAATGTGTCTAGTCTTCTCAGCAAATTTGGGGATGAACCTTCATAAGAAATTCACTTTTCTAAGAAAAGAGTGAACAACATTTTTACTTGTAGGCAAGTTAAGCTTTTGAATAGACTTGACTCTGTTTGAGTCAATATTTATGCCTTCTTTAGACACAATGTGTCTGAGAAGTTTCCCCTTTGTTACTCTAAAAATAGACTTCTTAGGCTTCAAGGAAATACCATTCTGGTAGTAGTGCTCCAGCACTTGTTGCAAATGGCGTGCATGATCAGAATAGTGCTTTGAAAAGATAGTCAAGTCATTAAGGTATACCACTATGAATTTACCCATTTCATCTTTGAAAGCCAGGTCCATTTCCCTTTGAAAGGTGGCACCGACATTTATCAAGCCAAAAGGCATTCTTCTATATGCAAATGTACCCCAAGGTGTGGTGAATGTAGTCTTGTGTTGGTCTACTTCACCAACCTCAACTTGATTATATCCTAAAAGCCATCTATCATTGATAACATCTCTGAACCTGTCACTATTTAGAGCCCTTGATCCATAATTGGCAAAGGGTAATTATCTTTCAAAGATGACTGATTTAGATTCTTGAAATCTACATAAATACAAATTTCACCACTCTTATTCCTTATAGGCACTATGTTTGTAATCCATGTGGAATGATGGATTGGAAAGATGATTCTAGCATTTAATATTTTTTATATCTCATACAAAATAGTACCTGATACTTTTAGATTATATTGTCTAGATTTTTACTTATAGGGCATTGAGTTAACCTTGAGAGGAATGTCATGGCAAATTTCATTAGGTCTGAGAGACTTTAGGTCAATATAAGAATATGCTAGGATGTCCATGTATTGATGGAGTAAAGTGGTGAACTTGAATCTTTCTTTAGGGGTGCAACACTTACCAATGTTAACCATATTGGAATTTTCTTTAGTAGTCAAATTTACTTGATCAAATACCTAAGAGAGGCTTGAATCTATTTGCTATTGTTTGATGAATCTATCATACTTGTCAAATATATTCTCAAGAGAAATCAGACCTTTAGGAATTTTATTTCCTTTTAGCTGTAAGAATTCTTCATTTATATCTAAACTAGATTCAGAGGCTAATTCATACTTCTGAGGTTCACTGCCTTCAAAATGTATTTGTTTGAAATTGTCTTTTCATTCCAAGAAGGTAATGATTTGATGATCATCATTTAATGCTTGCCAATGATCAACATTATTAGAAATACTTGGTCTATATACTAGCTCAATAGTATACCTTTCTTCTTTGAAATATGAGTGAAGAACTAAGAGAGTTCCTAAAATAGCAAGTGCATCAGCTCTGTCATTAGATTCCTTGGGTATGGCAAAAATGTTGAAAGAATCAAAGCTTTCAATTTGGTCCCAAACTAGGTTATGGTAGTGGCATAATCTTTCATTCTTGGTTTGGTATAAGTTTCTCACTTGACAAACCACTAATTCAACATCCCTTTTGGCATGAAGAAACTTGATGCCTTTGTCTTGAGCAGCCTTCAATCCCAGCAATAGAGATTCATATTCAGTTGTATTGTTAGTGTTGCTAAATTTTAATTTGTAAGATGAAGGAAACATATCTCCTTGAGGAGATATCAACACAATTTCAGCTCCTAAACTAGTAGAGGAGTAACTACCATCAAATTCCAGAGTCTATACTTCATCATACACTAATTTTTCTTTAGATTTTCCTTCAGTAGAGAGGGAAGATCCTTCTTCATTTGTATTACAACCTACTAATTCTTCTGCTATTCTAGTTGAACTAATTTTTGGATTGACACTTTCAAGAATTTTATCAGATGTTTCATGAACTTCATCTATAGATAGAAAGTAGTTACCCATACCTGAGGATTCAAAAATAATTTGAGCTTCAAGCGCTGATGTTTGAGTGATAATATACTTTGATTCTTTTTCAACAAGCAGCCTCTGCATGGTGCCTTTAACAGGGATCCTAGCTTCAGATAGATCCATGCTCAATTCTCCACCAACATCCTTGCAAAAATTTTGTCCAAGTAGGATACCATAGGATGCTAGAACATCAGCCACCAGAACTACCAGCTTGATTCTTTTGTCTAGAAAGGCTGCAAATGCGAATTGGGTATCCTTGATTTGTCCTAGCAATGACACTTACTTGTTTTCCATGGAGAAACATCTTCCAAATGTCTTGGTTAATGTGAGATCAAGAGATTCAGCTACTTTAGTAGGCATGACATTGTTAGATGCACCTAACTCTATAATACAATTACTTAGCTTGTGACTATTTATAAACAGGAAAACATAGAAAGGTTCTATTTTCCCAGGGGTAGTTAGAAGAGTAATGACAAGATTATTTGGAATGGGCATGTTATTTATAGAATCAAGATTTATTTTCTTAACCTCTTGTCTTGCAGGAATGGTTTGGTTCTTGACATATTAGACCACCTTATCCAATTGATCAGGATTGGATTGTAAATATTCAAATTCAAACATTTGTATTTTGGTTTTTTTAACATGATCAATTATCTCAAACAACTGAATTAAACTAGGAATAAAAGAAGGTATTTCAACCTTTTGAGTTTTAGGAGAGATAGGAGGAGGGATGGTTTGTGAAATTAAAGTAGAAGGTGAAAGTAAAATTGATGTACTTACCTTTTGAGTGATCACCAGATCCTTTATCTGGAAAAGTAGAGAGGTTCCACACTTAGCAATTATAATTACTGGTTGAGGTTGCTCCTTTGTCTTCCCTTTATCAGCTTGCTAGATTGATTGGTTTTTAGACTTGATAAACACTGCATATGATCCATTAAAAGCTTCTCCTTTGCTTCTGGGTTCATCCTGGTAGTTTAGGAAACCAATGTTGGAGTCACCAACTAATTCTTCTTGATTTTATATAAGGAGATCAACATCATTTTCTTGATTCAATTTAGGCTAGAAAGAGAACTCTAATTTTGCTTCAAGATATCCCATTGCCGAATTGGTTGGAGGAGCTTCCAGGGAAAGTTTCCCTTGTCGGGGAGGAAGACAATTTTATTGCCCTTGATTCTTGGCAGCATTGCCCTAATATGACTAATTTGGAAATATCCTTCTTGGCATATCTCTGTATGAAATATTAGAAGACATTCCTTGTGCCATTTACTTTTTGAGATCAAGTAACTCATTTGCCAACTTTTGCACCATTGGATCTATGGTGCCTATAGATAAATATTCAGAAGATGATGAGGGTCTATTTCTATTTGGATCTCTTCTTATCTTCTTTGCTAAGATACGATCATATTCTACCTCAGTGGCCAAATGTTGAGCTACAACAAGATCTATTTGACTAGCACATCTCAAAAGAAAACTTAATTCAAGTAACTAAAAATTAATGAAGCATTTGAGATTCTTAACTGTAGGTCAAGAAATTACAGGGATTCTATTCCTCAGTTTGTCAA
Source organism: Torreya grandis (assembly GCA_037957365.1). NCBI lineage: Eukaryota > Viridiplantae > Streptophyta > Pinopsida > Cupressales > Taxaceae > Torreya > Torreya grandis. The sequence goes on along the minus strand of JARHVA010003113.1, from coordinate 1,521,235 downwards.
ATTTGGCTATGAAGTCCCTCATTGGTTCAGGAGGTTCTTTCTTCATCTATGTGAGTTGAGCCAGAAGGGCATGTGCATCTTTTGTAGGTTTGAATCTAGCTTTAAACTTAGCTTTGAGGGTACTCCAATCAGTTATTAACCGAGCTTGTAGATGATAAAACCAATCTACAGTAGCACTTTGTAATATTTCTAAAAATAGCTTGACTATTACATCTTCAAATTCTACTCCAATTACGCCACAGGCTATGTTGAAGGTTGTAATGTGTTCATTGGGATGAACTTTCCCATCACCATAGAATTTGGGAAAATTCTTCCTTGAACTATGTGGAAGCTCATGTAGAGGTGGAGTAAGATTGAGAGGACCAAAATAATTACTCCAGGGGCCTTGAGATGCCATTATATGACTATGAAAAGGAGGAATAACAAATCTCAGAGGGGTAATTATTGACAAAGCTTTATCAACAATAGATGTAGATACTTCACTTGGTAATGGAGACCTGACTTTAGTCGGAGGAAAGCTCTTAGTTCTTTGGAGGTGAGATGGTGAAGGAAATAGATCAAAATTACTTTTTTGTACCAACTGGAATACAGAGTCAACAATACCTTTAGCCCTTTGACTTTTTGTATACCTTGAATCTACCAAATTGTGAAACAAAAATGGAAAAGAATTGACCTTGCTTCAGTTTGAAGCTTGAGGCTTTAAAATTGTGCCTTCTTTCCCAGTTGGTGTGGAGGTGAATGGTAAGGTTATAATAATAATGGGTAAGACACATAAATGGAATGGAGTCTATAATGGATAATGGTAGAGAATGGTTCAATCTAAAACTTGAGGTTTTAGAATGCACATAACTAAATCCCTAGTGGAGTCACCAAAAACTATTGGTTGAATATTTTATCGATTAGTGTACTGATAAATAAAATAGGTCTGATCATCTAAACTAAGAATATTGGTTAGCCAAATGTGTAGTTTTACCACATCAAAAGGGGACTAATCTCTCCTCTCATCAAGGGGAGGTTCCCTATATATATAATACTCAAGGGTAGGATAAACCATCCATCTCTCTTTTTTCAAAGATGATGCATGCAAATCAAAAGAGAAATCTTAGGGATAATGATAGAAAGCACTCCTCTTCTTTTAGAAGTACTATTCAACAAGCCACAATAATCTTCTTAGTATTAATTACAAAATGTAACCAAGGACATAGTAACCAACAAATCGAGATGTAGCACAAAGTCTCCACTTGAATTTCCCAAGAGTGAGATACGAAGGAAAATGAGGACACCAAGTTGTCCCAAGGTCCTTTACACAAAAACAAAAGGAAAACACACTAAAGACAATTATGGGGGCACAAAGTCTCTCCACAGTTGGCTTTAGGACACCTTCCTGACTACTTTCACTAATTCTGCTTATTGAATTAAAGGAACAAAAATTATATTAAGGAAAAAGACATAAGAATAGTTTCCCCAACAACAAAGATATCACAACACAAAGTTTGAAAAGTCACTTGCTTTCTTATTCCAATAACAAAATATGATCAACAATCTGAGCTCAAAGTCTTAGTAATGCCTTTCAATTTAGGTAGAGTTTTGTTTTTGATAATCAGAGAGAGATATATCCCCTAAAACAATAAAAGAGAGTCCCTTATATAGCCTCTGCAAGAAAGACTTGGGAACAGTAACACATCATGTTGCATTGAATTTTGTTAAGAAGACAAGTTGGAATTTAGGGGCATTTACCCATTTGCTTTTCTCAATGCAAAGAAATGGGTCATCTTATTGAAAGTTGGCATCTTTCAATGTCCACTTGGTGATCTGATTCTAGAAACATATCTGATGCATAAATGTTTTTGGTCCTTCCTCATCATTCCTCCTTTTCTGGTTATTTGAATCGAGTCCTTGATTCAATTCGATGCTCTATTCCTTAGTTACTTTCTACTGGTCTTTTGAGAACCCTACAGAAGATGACACTTGGTAGCTTCTGCTTGCTTTAGTAGCTTAATGAAGGTTTGCTGCAATCCTTACTTAGAAAAAGAGATATAAAGGAAGAAAATGTGGACATTGACATGTGGCGGCTTCCATCGAGCTCTTAGTTGCCTTTGAAAAGTCTTCAGGACTTATATTAGTTTCTTGCAGAGGATGACACGTGGTGGCTTCTATTGCATTTGATGAGAGACATATGGCATGTTCCACTATTTGAAACTATCTCAATAGATGAAATGTGGTAGCTTCTATTGTGACTTTTTGAGGGACATGTGGCAGCATTATGGGTTTTCTTTTTCTTCAGACTTTTCTTTCGAAGAAAAAGTCCAAAGAAATTATTTCAGATAATTTTTCTGAAGGAATTGTCTCTTTGTCACTTCTACTGAGGGAACTTTTCTGAAGGAAATCCCTTTGTTCTTTTGGCCTTTGAATTGGTCCATTTTCTCTCTTCTTGTCTTTTGCAAAGGTTGTTTGAGCTCCAAATTAGCCTTTTGGGTTTTTGCAGCAGTTCACTTTAGCTTCTGAGTGTCCTCTAAAAGGGTTGTTTTTCCCTTATAAATTTTCCTTAGTCGATTCTATGTGAATCTCAACATGTGACACATGACAACATCCACTATGAAATAGGTGAGGACACGTGGCAGCTTTCGTTGAACTTGTAAAAGCTTTGGACGCCTTCTGAGTGTCTCACAAAAGGTGACACATGGTGGCTTCCCCTATATTCTAGAAAAAATTAAGAGTCATTTTAGATTAATGTAGACATTGACACGTGGCACATTCTACTTAACTTACAAAGGACACGTAGTGGCTTTCGCTGCTCTAAGAAACAAAGTGAAATGAGGCCTGGAAGATGACACTTGGTAGCATCTGTTGGGTTCTGTCAGGCTTTTCTTTTAGTCTATTTGTTTCCTTCCTTAGTCACTTTTGCCATGGAAATTCCCTTTGCAAGGGCACTTGTGTCTTTGATCTTGGGGCACTCCTTTGAACTTGTCACTTGAACCGACCGATTGAACTAACTTTGGTTCAACGGTTCAATGGTTCATTCTCTTGTTTCTACTGACTTCTTAAACTAAGCTTCTTTGACACAAGCCTCGTTGAACCCATTGAACCTTGAACACATTGAACTTTTTGAACCCAATTGAGCACGTTGAACCTTTAGAACCTTAAACTAGTCCTTTGACTAAAAAAAGCTTGAATAATTCCCAATTTTGAAAGCTTAGGACAATTTTTTGAAATGGGAAGAGATATTTTGGTCTTGAAAGACCAAAACAACTGATATGTTGTCCTAAAAATGAGTGACATTTTAAAGTACAATAGTAATAATCCTTGAAGGCACTCCTCAAGATATTTGTGATCTAATGCCTAGAAATTAGGGAGAAGACCATGTCATGGATGCCATCCCGCATTCATTTACTAGTGAGTAGTAATTTTATAAATAAGTTAACATAGGGGAAGGAGTCCAACTTGGATGTAGCTTGATGTAACTTGAAATTATCATATTCCTAGAGGGCATCTTTAAATTTGGACTCATCTTCATAATTTTTTATAGAGGACTTGAGCACCAGGTAAATTTCCTTGAACATCTCATTAGAGTTATTGAAATGTGTCAATCCATCCTATAATGTGGTGTCCCTATAATTAAGCTCAGATTTGGGGTTGGAAGAAGAAATGACCATTATACACAGGGTTAGATTTTTAATGATAACTATGTCTAATTGAGGGAGGCACAAGGGCACATGAATGAGAAAAAAAAGAAAGCAGTCTTGGAAAATGGGATCAATAACAGTAAATGACCTCACCCAAAGGAACTTATAGGTGTTTCTAACTCATTTTTGATTTTTACATTCAGATAAGAAGAAAGAAACTAAAGATAAATGGTCAGGGGTTAGATGATACCCGAATGAAGTTGTGCACCGTATCTAGATGATTGAAGGAGCTCCTCTTTGGCTATGGAGGACAACACCTGTAAAGAGAAAGACTTTAACAAAAAAATGTTAGAGAGATATATGGTGGACTACCAAGCAATATGCTTGGTCCCAGAAGCGTAAAGACTTCCTTGAGGGATGAAAGTCCACTTATTGATAAAAAGAGTGTTAGATAAAGAGAAATAATGAAAGACTTAAATAAAGAGAAATAGGTGATGCGTACCTGATTCTTATTGTAAGTCTCCCATAGTTGCCGACGTCAATTAGTCTACCATCATCGGTTGGTCAAGGTTACGGACGTCAGTCATATTTCCAATGTCATTCGGGGTTATGGTCGATGTCAGTCAGGGTTGTGGCCTTAGATGGGTTTTGGATGGGTTTGTGGTCAACAGAGGGGACTGGAAGGAGTCTGGGTCTGTGTAGGGTTGCAGGGAGACGAATAAGGTTTGCAGAAGGACAAAGGTAGAGGCTAGGTTGTCAAAAAGGGTAAGGGTGAGAGGAAGGCTTTTTAGCCTATCTAGGAAGAAAGCCAGATCTAGTTGAAGGTCGGGTCTGGTCTGGTTGATAGTATTTAGAAATAGTAAATAGAAACTAATTACTAATGCTTTCTAAATTACTAAAATGAAAGCACAGAAGAAATACTTAGCTCTGGTGAGATGAAGAATGAAGGTGTTGAACACTTGTACTTATTGTGGCTTGATGTTGAAGACCTTGTACAATGTTCTAATTCAATCTAGAGTGATTTGCGTAGAGTCTTTGTGGCCAAGGGAGCGTTAGTTGAAGTCTAATGCCTAGTGATGTCTCAGAGTCTGAGAGAGAGAGAGAGAGAGCCAGATTCAAGTGAGAGAGAAGTCGATTCAAGAGTCCAAGAGCCAGAATTTGTGATTCGAGATTCATGATTAGAAGAGTCTAAGGGCCATAACTCTGTGTTAGAAGTCAGTTTATGTAATCGACGTCGGTGATCCCATTGGCATCGGCTGACAATTGACTAACGTCAGCAGGTGAAGAATGGGTAAAAGTGCTAAGAATCTCATTCTCCATCCACCAAGTGCATAGTTCATTGGAGAATGGTCAAAATGTGGGCATATTATGCATGAGAGTTAGTTAGGAGGTTGGAATGGGTCTTAGGTAGTTATGATATGAAGGACTTAGTCATAGGGTGAGTCATGGGGTAGGAAATGGTCTTAGTGGTGAGGTGTCCAAGGTGAGGTGTCCAAGGTGAGGTGTCGAGGGGATGTCATTAATTTAAAATAAGTAATTTATTTTAAATTAATAGTGTGTAAGTGTGTAAGTGACCAAGGGGAGTCGACACAATTTTGGTGTCTATATTTGCCCTTTTTTGTCTTCATGGTTGTTCTTGATGAACTGCAAGACAAAAATAGGAGTAGGTTGCCCCAGGTATGGGATAAGGTGTAAGCTGCCCCAAGTATGGGATGAGGTATTCCCCCTCAAAGCGAGAGTGGAGGGAAGGTGACCTAAGATCGGGTGCTGATTTGATAGGCAATAGATGAGTATGGTGAAGTTTGAGTGTGAATGCTGCAATAGTTGTGATTGCATGCATACCACTTTATGTGATAGGTAGGTCAAATTGTCATGGTCAAGGTTAAGGAATGCTAAAATTGAAGTAACCAGTCCCCAACATTTGGTCATAGCTGATTGGGTTAAACGATCAAAGTTGAAGCTCCAATGGTCGTCATGTTCCAAGTATCTCGGGCTCAGGAAGTGCTCCTGGAAAACATGAAAATATCACAAGTAGTGGGGATCAACTTGGGTGCAATCTGATACTTGTGAGGGTCGTAATGTGAGGTGCAAAAAATTTGCTAACTATTCATGAGGTAACATACATGCAATCAAAACAACTGAGGCAAAGTTGTCTCGAAAGTGGTCGTGGTCTGAGGAGATAGTTGTGATCTCAAGTGTTATTTGTTGTAGTCGGGGAGATGTATACGATCTCCAATGTGCCCCATGAGAAACCAAAGATGACTTTTTTAGTGTCAGGGCTAGTTGTTTGGTCATGATTTTGGGTTGGGTTAAGTCATGGTTAAAAGGTGAAATGGTTTGTCCATCAGGTAGATGAATAAATGAATGGCTAACATCATGAGAGAGATGAACGGGCGAATGGCTAAGCTAACCTCAAAAGACTGAGTGCTACCTACATAGCCCCTATGTTAAGGGCCTCAAGCTAATGTAGTTCTGAAGAAGAGTCAAAGTGATTGATGATTGTTTTGGTCAGGTTAGTGTTGTTAGCATTTCCCATATGTGTGATGGTTCATGCTTGAAATGATAAGTGTATGATGATGTTACAGTCTTTTCCATATTATGTGATGGTGTATTCTGTAACATTGGTTATGTGGTTTGTCATCCCTAGCAATTTTCCATATTTGTGATGGTGTATGCCAAAAATGAAATGAGTATGTTTATGCTTTAGCAAGTTTCCATATTGGTGATGGTGTATGCTTGACATAAATTGTGTGGTCGATAGTTTCCATGTGTATTATTTTCCATAGAAACTTATGTGAATAGGCTATAATAATTCATATAACACAAATTTGTATTAAATAAATCATGAGATCATGTTAGTGGTCATAAAATGGTTGGGTTAGTCAGCTTGGGTTGGTTGTATGTGATGAAGATGTGTCAGAAGTGAAAGGCGTATTGCTCTTTCATTGACAAGGACCATAATGCTGTCATGGATAAGGTTTTTAGAAACAAAAGCCCCATTCATGTATTACGTCATTTGTTAGGTTGTGGAGCTAAAAGCTTCACTGATGCAAGCAGAGAAGGAGGTTGCGAAGGGTTGCAGAGTGTCACAGACACCAACATCGGTCAGGCCAACTGACATCAGCAGGATAAGGCAGGAGAGCAACTGACATCAGTCAGAAGTTGGCCGGTGTCACCACCCCCTATGCAGATAGGGACCGATGATGGTCACCTGTGTGGTTTGGACTTCAAATGTTATGGGCAGTTAGCTAACGAACCAAGTGTTTGCATGTCAAGAGCCAAATTTAGACTAGAAGCTGTGGATCTAATTATTGTAATTATGTGTCTAATTATTGTTAGCATGAGATCTATTTAAGAGACTCATTGGTTGTATTGTAAACTTGTACTAGAGAGTAAGAGAGCAAATAAGCTCCTTTAGAGAGAGGAGAGCAATGGTGTGTTCCTCCTAGTGCCACAGTACCAAGTGTGGGTGCTAAATTGGAGAATTAGCAGGGTTCTTCATGTATGTATGATCTTGGTCATCAGGTGAGCATGGCTACTTTAGGAGATGTACATGGTAAGTAAGATCATTGATCTACAGGTGTATGTGTGTGCAAGGTCAAGGTTCATAGGTGTGTAGAACCAGATTGATTTGCAGGTGTGCAAGATCAGATAGGATAGCAACACAATAGGGAGCAGGATTAGGTGGGATCTACTTGGAGTACAGTGTGTACTCAAATAGAGAGAAAAGAGGAAGGCAAGGAAGATCCTTCCATAATTAAGGTCTATTAAGGTGTAGGTTATTGCAGGTTCAAGGGAGATCTACTTGAAGTACATTTGTGTACTTGTGGAGTGTGTGGAGCACTTGTGGAGTGCGTGGAGCATAGGAGTACTAGTAGTAGTGGATACTGGCTGGTTGGAGGTGAACACCAACTTTGTGTTTGAGTTGGGTGTTGGGACCTAAGAGAGAGAGCTTTGAGGGAAGATTTACTGTTTATGTCCTAGAGGTGTGTAAGGAAGAAGAACTATGGCAGCCTTCTTTGTTGTATTTCCTTTTGAAAGAGTTTTAATACAAGTTGTGTATTGTCTCTCATATCATGTGTTATTTATGAATTCTCATTACTTGTGTATTTTGGTTAATTTCTGCATGTTAAGTTGCTTGGTAATCAATTGTGTGCTTTCGTTATATTTATCCCAACAAGTGGTATCAGAGCTAAGGTTGCAAGGAACAGGTTTTGTGTTTGGTTACAGGTCACTCTCAAGGGTTTTTGATTGAGTGGGAGTAGAGCAATGGCAGAAGAAAGTAAGCTAAGAATGGAGGAGTTAAAAAGCACAGATGGTCACTTATGGTCCCATGGAAAGAAAGAGCAGGTAAAAGAATATTGTTGGTTGGTAACAGATCAACATGAAGGAACTGAAGATGCAGATGTTGCAGGTGTTGTTGCACATGATGCTCTGGGAGGTTTCTTAGATAAAGTTGAATCTTGGATAATAGATTTTGTTGCCTCTTTCCATGCAGCCCTAGGGAGAGGACCTGGTGAGCCTTGCCAAAGAATTGGCAAAGGGGAAGTGAAGCTGAAATTGCAGGCGGCCAACACATGGGTGTTGAAGGAGGTCATGCAGGTCCCAGGTTTGGAGATGTGGCTAATTTCTTCAGAAAAGTTGGGTGATGAGAGATGCATAAGAACTCTCACAGTGGATGCACTTGAATTAGCTGGTGGTAAGAAAATAGGTACTCTTTATCTACTTGTTTATATTACTGATTCTTCTTTTATTGCAGAGACGTGGCTTTGTAGGCTTGGTCACATGAGTAGGAAGGAGATGCATGTTCTTAAGTGGAAGATAGATGTATTTGACAGGTTTAAGAACTGGAAAGCCTTGGTGTTCTTGGAGGAGATGATGGACAGAGACCAGTGGATGGGGCTGGATACTTCTGAGTAGAGCAGTTTGGACATGGGTTTTGATTCAAAAGAGCTTGTGGGTAAAAAGTAATCACTCACAAGAAAACACAGGTACCGGCATTGGCAGGAAGATCGACGTCGGCAGTAGGTAAGACTGACATTGGTCAGGAGGACTGACATTAGCAATAGGAGACATCAACATCGGTAGGGTTGGTAGTCAGGGACAGGGGCATGAAACCAACGTCGGTTGGATGCAGACTGTGTAATGACCGACGTTGGTCATTGTAATGGATTTTGGGTGGACAACAAGCTGTCAAGGAGTCTCAAACACCCATATGGAGGATTGAAGATGGTAAGTAAGCGTCAAATTCATTATTCCTCTTCTTTATACTAGTTGCTAATTGTAGAGTAGGAAGGATCCAAGAAACAGTGGAAGCATGGTAGGAATATGATGTAGAACCGAGCAGAGATTTGGTAGGGTTGCCAGTGGGTATGAAAGCATAGAGACGAATGGATACCTTAGTTGAAGAATAGAGTGAACAGACACGTGAGATGGAAGACCAAGTCATATGGTCTTGAAGAAGCTAGAGGACAGTGGTATAGGGTTTGACAAGTGGATGACAAAGCATGGCTTTAGTCAATGTTAGGGTAACTACTGTGGTTTGTCTTACCAGGGGGATGATGGTCATGACATCATTATGTTGCTGTATGTGGATGGTATGTTTGCTAGCAGGTTTGTACATACAACATTTTGCTGAGCTAAGGGTAAGATTAGATCAGTGGTTTGCTATGAAGAATTTGGAGCAGCAAAATTCTTTGGCATGGGAGACATGGAGATCACAGGTTGATTTTGTCTCCAGTGGGAGCTGATGTGAATCAAATGTTGGTGAAGTTCAAGATGCAGAATCAGAGCACACCAAGGGCTAGATAGTTCAATGTCTGAAATCACATGAGATCTGGTATAGACCTAAGTTTGCCCAAGTAGTGGGTGTTGTCAGAGAGTTAAGAGCCAATTCAGGGAAGTGGGTTCTCAGGTATTTGAGAGGGACCAGCAGTAGGTATACATGCAGGGTCAGGACTTCACTACATGAGATTGTAGGTTTGGATGTGGCAGGGTACTCAGATGACAAGAGGTGCACCACAGGTTGTGTGGTGGGTTGTCTTCAGGATTGAGCTTGAAGAGGGATATAAGCTAGGAAATAGATTAGACAGGGTACAGGTACAGGTATAGTGCAGCTATTTATCTCTAAGTGGGAGATTTTTAGGTTGTGGAGCTAAAAGCTTCACTGATGCAACTAGGGAAGGAGGTTGCGAAGGGTTGCAGAGTGTCACAGACACCAGCATCGGTCAGGCCAACCGACATCGGTAGGATAAAGCAAGAGAGCAACTGACATCGGTTAGAAGTCGGCTGGCGTCGACACCCCCCAGGCAGACAGAGACCAATGTTGGTCACCTGTGTGGTTCGGACTATGAATGATACAGGCAGTTAGCTAATGAACCAAGTGTTTACATGTCAAGAGCCAAATTTAGACTAGAAGATGTGGATCTAATTATTGTAATTAAGTGTCTACTTATTATTTGCATGAGATCTATTTAAGAGACTCATTGGTTGTATTGTAAACTTGTGCTAGAGAGTAAGAGAGAAAATAAGCTCCTTCAGAGAGAGGAGAGCAATAGTGTGTTCCTCCTAGTGCCACAGTACCAAGTGTGGGTGGTAGATTGGAGAATCAACAGGGTTCTTCATGTATGTATGATCTTGGTCATCAGGTGAGCATGGCTACTTTAGGAGATCTACATGGTAAGTAAGATCATTGATATGTAGGTGTATGTGTGTGCAAGGTCAAGGTTCACAGGTGTGCAGAACTAGATTGATTTGTAGGTGTGCAAGATTAGATAGGATAGCAACACAATAGGGAGTAGGATTAGGTGGGATCTACTTGGAGTACAGTGTGTACTCAGATAGAGAGTAAAGAGGAAGGCAAGGAAGATCCTTCCATAAGTAAGGTCTATTGAGGTGTAGGTTGTTGCAGGTTCAGGGGAGATCTACTTGAAGTACGTTTGTGTACTTGTGGAGTGTGTGGAGCACAAGAGTACTGGTAGTAGTGGATACTGGCTAGTTGGAGGTGAACGCCAACTCTGTGTTTGAGTTGGGTGTTGGGACCTAAGAGAGAGAGCTTTGAGGGAAGATTTATTGTTTATGCCCTAGAGGTGTGGGAGCCCTAGAGGTGTGTAAGGAAGAAGAACTGTGGTAGCCTTCTTTGTTGTATTTCCTTCTGAAAGAGTTTTAATACAAGTTGTGTATTGTCTCTCATATCATGTGTTATTTCTGAATTCTAGTTACTTGTGTATTTTGGTTAATTTTTGCATGTTAAGTTGCTTAGTAATCAATTGTGTGCTTCTGTTATATTTATCCCAACATCGTTAACCATTGGTTTGTGTTAAATAAGTAGCTTAATCACTTGACATTAAGTGAGCTCGAAATCCCTTGAGTATGTTGGGGTGATAGGTTTGATTATGTGATATGAAAGGATAGGATAACCTTTTTTAGCGGAGATAACTTTGCCCCTTTTGTAGGTGACCCTGAGAACGACTATAGATGAGTTCATGACTTAATAGTTTGTCAGTCAAAGTTTTTTTTTTTGGGTAGACTGATCAATGCGGGAAGTCCACTTGGGGATGTTGTTTTGATTGATGGTCATATGGTGTTGTGTATGTAGCAAAAATTTAGGCATAGCCATCCTTCGAGGGAGTGGTCTATATTTTGCTTTGTATGTGTTGATGTCATTGAATAGCTATCCTTCAAGGGAGCAGTCTATTTATTAAAACAATGATGCAACTATCCTTCGAGGGAGGAGTCTGCATTTATAGTTTATGACCTTTGGTTAGGCATCCCAGTTTTTATATTTTTTTGGTTTTTGACTAAACTTTTTGGTCATGGACTTGACTATAGAGGTTTAAGGGTTCCCATTTTATTAGAACAAAGCATTCATGCTTGAAAAAAAGGGTTAACTAATGTTTGTAGGAAAAAGGGTTAAAAGAAATAGGCATGACGATGGTGGGGGGTTGCTCAAGGGGTGAGTTTAAGTTAAACATCAAGTGAATGATTACTTGATTAACAATAGAATGTTTGAGGATGTAAGGCATTAAGGGGCTCAGGTTCTAGTTAGCCTTCGAAAGAAGACAAATGATAAGTACCTGATCCATGCTTGTGTTATGATGTAAGGTCCAAGTCAATTAGGAGCAAACTTGCCCCATTTGGTCATGTGTTGGTTTTTTGTAAGGACGAGATCTCTGATTTTGAAATCTCGCTCTTTCATATTTTTATTGTAGGCATGTGTTGGTTGATGTTGGACGTGAAGTTGGTTAGCATGTTGTTGGCATTTGGTGCAAAGCCGAACATAGTCATTGTAGTCTTGGTTAATAGTGGGCCAATAATAGCCTAGGCGGAGGATGCGCTTAGCAACCGAGTTACCACTAAAATGTCTGGCACAAATCCTATCATGGACTTGTTTGATGACATGGGATGTCTCAGTGGTAGTTAAGCATTGGATAAGGAGGCCGTCGAGACCTCATTTGTAGAGAAGTCCCCCTAGCATGGTGTAATGAGTAGTACTTTTGATAAAAGCTCATCGTTTATTGCCAGAGAGGTTAGGAGGGATGATAAAATATGTTAAGTAGTCGACAAGTCATTTATACCAAATGTCATGTGGACTAGAGAGGTTAGGAGAAATTTCCCCCAGAGATATTGGTCGAGATGAGGCCAAGATAGAAATCTTAGGTTGTGTTGGTTGAGAGGTCTTGACGAATGGATATGTCCAAGGTGGAGAAGCCTGGACTTTTCCTTTATCCTGCACAGTTTGGGGCCTGGTGGCCACATTAATAGTGTTGATTTTAAATAAAGGAGTGGAAGGTGGTAAAGGGACCATAGTCTTGCATTGGGATCCTAATTTAGGTGATGAGGTTTTGGAGGCATGTGATGGTGTTGAATGTTTGTCAAAAAAGTGGTCAGAAGAAGCCTCAATGTGAGGGGTGTCCTTTTTTAAGTGTTGGTGAATGGAAACCTTAAGGGCACAGCAATGCTCAGTATCATGCCCCAGTGTGTGATGATACCAGTAGATTTTAGTGTCATCGAACCAAGATGGTTTTGGTCTGAGAGGTTGGTAAGGCTTGATAGGTAGGAGGACGATGCTAGATGACTGCAATAATTGACATAACATCAAAGCATAAGAGCCCTTTAATGGGTCTGCGTGCATTGCAATAAAGGTTGACAACTTCTGTTTAGAAGTTGTATGAAGAGTTTGTCGTACCATCTTTTTCATTGGTGGTGTGGCCACACATGTAGATGGCACTTGCTTGGTGAGAGGTGTCGAATGTTTTAGAGGAAGTATGTGTTTGATAGGTGAAGAGAGTAATGGAGGCAATTTGCCTCTGTGAGGTGTTGAAATAGGGAGCACTCCTTTTAAAGTAGAAGGATGTGGACCCAAAATAGATGGTAATGGTGAAGGTGGAGGAGTTTTCCGACGTGATTTAGTAGCCTTCTTTGGTTTAGTGCGAGGACTACTATTGTGCAGGGTGAGGTTCCAATCTACCTTCACCAGATCTTCTTCGATCGAAGTGGGTGAGGTGGCAAGTTCCTCTCTTGGTGGAGAAGGGATTAGCGAATGTGGCTCTTCGAGAGGATAGAGCACAATGATGATCATGGTTTCCATGTGTGGTCAAGTAGTGGGGAAAATATAATCCCCCATTGTTGATAAGAAGGATGAGAGCGAGGCAACCAGTGTTGGTGCTGTCAAAATAACTTCTAATATGGGAGAAGTCAAAGTAGCCTCTCCTACATGTGAAAGAGGGATTGACAGAGAACTATCCTCCATCAGTGGAGGACAAATAAGAGAAGAAGGCTCTTCTACCTATAGTAGACAAATAGGAGAAGAAGGATCTTCTTCTACCCGTGATGGACAAATAGGAAAAGAAGGCTCTTCTACCTATGGTGGATAAATAGGAGAAGAAAGCTCTTCTACCTATGGTGGACAAATAGGAGAAGAAGGCTCTTCTACATGTGGTGGAAAAATAGGAGAAGAAGGCTCTTCTACCTGTGGTGGAGAAATAGGGTGACTAACCTCTTCAGACTATGGGAGAAGTTGGTTAGAAACCTTGTCGACCATGCGTATGTTATGCTCTTGAAGGTCATCAGCTATAGTCTGAATGTTATTTTGACTAGGGGGATGGTTAGGGAATGATTGTCTAAAGATATCTATGTTTTGGTTAGCTGACACATTTGGGTTATCCAAAACAAGATCCCCCTTGTCTAGCATGTCTTGGACAGTGTTTCTGAAGGTTTTGTAATTGTCTATGTCATGACCGTTGACATGATGATAATTACAAAAGTCATCTTCCCTATACCATGTAGGGATGGCTTTTGAGGGGTCAAATTGAGGTGGTCAGATTTGAGGGAGATGGAAGACCCCCTGTTTGACTAGTTTATCCAACACAGAAGCGTATGACTCTCCAATTGGAGTGTATTGACACTGTATATACCGTTGTTGGAATTGTTTTGTGATGTATTATGATGTGGAAGGTTGAGATGGGTTGGTTGTTGTTGAAGGTGATGGTCTAAGGACTACAGCATTAGCTGATCCTTTGGACTTGGAGTGAGAAGAAGAAGTTTTGGAAGAAGAAGGGTCATTGGTTTTTGCATTATTATTTTTACTACGCAATGTGACCTTATCCTCTTTGGCTGCATGGAGTTTGAGTTTTTTGGCCATGGTGAAAGCTTCGTCAAATGTGCAAAATGTTTGAACCCATAAGGTGGATGAGATGTGCTTGGAACATGCTCGTGAAAAGAGCTCAATGAGCTCAGTTTGAGGTAATGAAAAGGAGAGTTGGTTAATCAAACCTCTCCAATGGGCAACGAAGTCAGCTATTGACTCATCGTCAAATTGTCTAATAGAATATAGGTCTGTAATGGAGACCTTTTTAGTGATGTTGATTGAAAAGTGGTCAAGGAATAGTTGGGTGAGTTGAGTGAATGAAAAAAGAGAATGACTAGCAATAGAGCTATACCAGTCAAGGGCGGCCCCTGAAAGTGACGTTGGGAACATGCGAAGTAATAACGCATCATTGGGCGCTATGAGATAACAAGCGTGTCTAAATGCTCATAGATGTTTTTGTGGGTCCTCTTTACTCTAAAAGCAAGTAAATTTTAGGAGTTCCCACTAGTTAGGATATGGTCTAATAGGCACGAAAGAGTGGATGGGTTTGTTGGATATTTGTTCGTATGAAAAAACATTGCTTGAACCAGAAATGGATGTCTCAAGGTTGGACATCTTATCCATCAGCATCTTAATTAGATCAGCTGATGGATTGGTAGGTGGGGCACCCCCTAGGTTGTAAGGTACCTGGAAGGCATTAGGAAGGGTGTATGACGTACTTGATTGCATTTGTATAGGCACAACATATTAGTAGTTATTCATAAGGACTGATGTTGAGGTTAAGGGGGCTTGTGCCATGAAGTTGGAGGGCACAAGTTGACTAGATACCACCAAAGGTGGTTGAATGGTGGCATTGGTAAAAGGATAGGTAGTCACTCTTGTGTTTATAGGCGTAAGAGTGTGTGGAGTCGAGACAATCAAGTTCTGGTATGGTGTAGAACTTAGTTGAATTGTTTGTGGTTGAGGGGGTATGGAAACCCCAATGGAGGTAGGTCCAAAAATAGATGGGGAGGCCAAATCTTGAGCATTGGCCATGGTTGGGTTATTGGTCAAGGCAATAGCCTGAGTGACCATGGGTTGGGTTACGAAGGTTATTGATATGATTGCCACTTCAGTGACGGAAGTTGGCATCTTGTAAATTGGGTTGCCTGAAAGATCTTGTGTTTGACTTCTCACGAGATAGTGTTAGAGAGCCTTGACATTGTGGTCAAGGAATCTCTCAAAATTTTGATCTCCTTTGGGAATAATTGAAGGTTGATTGGGGGTAGGCTGAATAGGAGTACGTTCAGTTTTTGAAGTATGCTCCATCAGGGGACTTTGTATGAAAGGCTATTTTTATTCAAATTTTGCTTTCAAATCCAAGGAAGAATTAAGAAACTTAATAAGGAATGGTCAAGGCTTGATGTGTACCTGGATATAGTCTATGCACCGTAATCCAGACGTGTGAGTACTCTTCTTTGGCTGTGGAGGAATGACACCTACAAAGAAAAGAAACTTGGACAAAAGAAGGCGTTAAATGGACAGATGGTGGGTTGTCAAGCGAAAGCTTGATCCCAAAAGTATGAAAACTTCCTTAAGGGATATAAACCCACTAATCAATAAAAAGAATTGTCCGATAAACAACAGAATGATAAAGAATTGAAATGATAAAGAAATGGAATGAAAAAGGGAAGCAAAGGCTTACTTGAAAGAAGCTGTCAAACTGATCACAGTCGCCAGCGTCGATTGGCCAAGGTGCCGACATCGGTTAATCTGCCGACGTCAGTTGGGGTAGTGACTGGCGTCGGTAAAGGTAAAGGTCTTTGGACGGGGTCTGGATTGGTCTGTGGTCCATGGACAGAGTCTGGTCAGGGTTTAGGTTTTATTTGAGTGGTCTTGAGACAAATTTTGGGCTTGGTTGAATGGTCTAGGGTTTGGGTCTGAAAGTTTGATTGAATGGGCAAAGTGTATGGTCTGATAGAGGATGGAGGAAATAGGGAGGTGGATAAGTCAAGATTCAGGTCTGGGTTGGTTAACAGTCTGGTCTAGGGAGATATTGTTTGAAAGCAATAACTGAAAAGAGAATAAAAACACAGACAGTATACTTACCTGTGCCTTGTCGAAGGTGTGCTACTGATGATTCCCATACCTGCTATTGATGTAGCCTGTGTGGAGAACCTATTGCTGATGGAGAACCTGAAGCTATTGCTACACCTGAGGGAGAGAGTGAGTGGCTTGACTGAGAGATTTGGCAAATTGACGGATGGTCAAAGATTGAAGATTCAAGGATTCGTGATTTGCTTCCAGAGATTAGCCTATTTCTGATTGGGATTCCAAAGAGTCTAAAAAATTGGTTAAGTATAACCAACGTCGGCAATTTCACTGGCATCGGTCGACAGATGACCGACGTCGGTGGGGTTAGAACGGGCAAAAAGAGCCACTAAGCCCATTTTTCATCCGCCAAGTGCACTACCTGTTGGAGAATGTCGAGGGTTGGGCTAAATACGCACGAGAGTTTGTTAGGTGATTAGAGAGAAGTAGGAATAGGTCTTGGGTGAGTCATAGGATGGGAATTAGTCCAAGGCGAGGTGTCCCAGGTGAGGTGTCATGGGTGATGTGTCCAAGGAGGGGGGTTAATTCAAAATAAGTTAATTATTTTAAATTAGTAATTGTTAGGAATGGGTTAGGAATGGACTAAGGGGGAAAGTGACCAAGGGTTAGACACTATTTAGGTGTCTACATTTGCCCCTTTTTGTCTTGTTGGTTGTTCAATAATGAACTTCAAGACAAAAATAGGAGTTGGTTGCCCCAGGTATGAGATAAGGTTTGATTTCATCTTGTTGGTTGTTCTAGTGAACTACAAGACAAAAATAGGTGATGTTTGGTTGTCCCAATTATGGATGAGGTATCCCCCCTCGAAGCAGGAGTCGAGAGAAGGAAACCTAGAATCAGGTGCTGATTTGACAGAGAGTGGATGAAAAGGGTGAAGAGAGAGTGAGAACGCTGCAAAAGTTGTGATTGCGCGTACACTACTTCACGAGGATGGTCAGGTCAAATTGTCACAAATCGAGGGTTAAGGAGTGCCAAAATTGAAATAACTAGTCCCCAGCATTTAGTCATCTACTGATTGGGTTATTCAATCTAAGCTGAAGCTCCAATGGTCATCGTGTTCCAGGTATCCCAGGCTTAGGAAGTGCTCCCGAAAAGATGAAAAAGTCACAAGTAGTGCGGATCAACTGGCTTGTGATCCTAAATGAACAAAGAAGAAAGGGAACCCAAGGAAGGCCCTAAAGGGGTCCCACCGGGCATGCCAGAATGTTTCTATTCAAATTTTGCTTTTAGATCCAAGGAAGAATTAAGAAACTTAAGAAGGAATGGTCAAGGCTTGATGTGTACCTGGATATAGTCTGCACACTGTAATCCAGACGTGTGAGTACTCCTCTTTGGCTGTGGAGGAATGACACCTGCAAAGAAAAGAAACTTGGACAAAAGAAGGTGTTAAATGGACAGATGGTGGGTTGTCAAGTGAAAGCTTGATCCCAGAAGTATGAAAACTTCCTTAAGGGATATAAACCCACTAATCAATAAAAAGAAGTGTCCGATAAACAACAGAATGATAAAGAATTGAAATGATAAAGAAATGGAATGAAAAAGGGAAGCAAAGGCTTACTTGAAAGAAGCTATCGAACTGATCATAGTCACCGGCATCGGTTGGCCAAGGTGTCGACGTCGATTAATCTGCCAATGTCGGTTGGGGTAGTGACCGGCGTCGGTAAAGGCAAAGGTCTTTGGATGGGGTCTGGATTGGTCTGTGGTCTGTGGATAGAGTTTGGTCAGGGTCTGGGTTTTATTTGAGTGGTCTTGAGACAAATTTTGGGCTTGGTTGAATGGTCTAGGGTTTGGGTCTAAAAGTTTGATTGAATGGGCAAAGTGTATGGTCTGATAGAGGATGGAGGAAACAGGGAGGTGGATAAGTCAAGATTCGGGTCTGGGTTGGTTAATAGTCTAGTCTAGGGAGATATTGTTTGAAATCAATAATTGAAAAGAGAATAAAAACACAGACAATATACTTACCTGTGCCTTATGGAAGGTGTGCTACTGATGATTCCTGTACCTGATGTTGATGTAGCCTGTGTGGAGAACCTATTGCTGATGGAGAACCTTAAGCTGTTGCTGCACCTAAGGGAGAGAGTGAGTGGCTTGACTAAGAGATTTGGTAGATTGACGTATGGTCGAAGATTGAAGATTCAAGGATTCATGATTTGCTTCCAGAGATTAGCCGATTTCTGATTGGGATTCCAAAGAGTTTGAAAAATTGGTTAAGTATAACCGACGTCGGCAATTTCGCCAGTGTCGGCCGACAGATGACCGACGTCGACGGGGTTAAAATGGGCAAAAAGAGCCACTTAGCCCATTTTTCATTTTCCAAGTGCACTATCCATTGGAGAATGTCGAGGGTTGGGCTAAATACGCACGAGAGTTTGTTAGGCGGTTAGAGAGAAGTAGGAATAGGTCTTGGGTGAGTCATAGGATGGGAATTAGTCCAAGGCGAGGTGTCTCAGGTGAGATGTCATGGGTGATGTGTCCAAGGAGGGGGGGTTAATTAAAAATAAGTTAATTATTTTAAATTAGTAATTGTTAGGAATGGGTTAGGAATGGACTAAGGGGGAAAGTGACCAAGGGTTAGACACTATTTAGGTGTCTACAAAGGCAAAGGCGGAAGTGGTTGTTGCCTTGCGTGGTCGATAAAAGTTTTGGCTTGACTATGTGTCAAAACCATTCAAGACAAAAAGGTTCAGGTTCCAAAAACTATGTGTTTCAGCTTCAAAAAATTAGAAGTTATGTTTTGAAAGCAAAAAAGTCAGGTTTTATGCTTGCTATTTTGGAAGAAAATATGTTGATAGTGACCGACGTCGGTTGAAAAACTGATGTCGGTTATGAAAAGTTGCCAATGATGGTAATATAACTGATGCCGGTGAAATAAGTTGCCGATGTCAGTTGAAAAATTGATGTTAGTGTCTGTGTATTTCCAAAAACTCAAAAAACTAAAAGTTTTTGGAAGAAAAGAAAATTTTTGGGTTATTTTTGGACCTCAGAATAATGCATCCTCACCAGCTCAAACAATCAGATGAAAACAATAGAAAAAATGAAGGCAAGCCACCTCTAGGCATTAAATTCCTAAGAATAAATTTTAGAGTTGTGGTGGCTTATGCCTTAGAAGAATGTGTTTGGGAATTGGGCTTTTAGAACGGGTCCTAAAGAGGAAGTCTAAGGCTGGTTTCAGGTTAAGTTTTGGTGCTCAAAATCTGTATTAGGTTCTGTACATGGCCTGGTGCTAGGAGCTTGCTCCCCTCACTTCACGAGCCCAGAGCTAAGCTGGGCTGCTTAGCCAATATATACTTTGCCTATAGTTTATACTTTGCCAGAGAATAGAGTGGGTCCTCCTCTTGGTGGTGAAATCCAAATAGGATCACCGAGAAGGGTAAGGTATCCGCTAGGTGATGAAATCCTAGTCGGGCCTTGTCTCAGGTATGTTTAGATGTTTTAGTTTGATGTGCTTATGGTCTGGATGTGTAACATATGTGCACTAAGATTTATTCATAATGCACTTTTAATTACTAGATGAGCTAAATATGCATTCAAGCAGGAATGAAATGCAATTATTTTTTAACCCAAATTGAAATGTTTTGTTCAGATGCAAACAAGTGGGGAAAAGGTTAAGAGTATGAATTTCACTACTCTAAAATGCAGAAAAGAAGTGACAAGAAGAAAAAGTTCTTTTTAACTTGTGCTAATGGCATCTTTTTGAAATAAGGAGATAGAAGAAGGATACAAGGAGAGAAAATTTCCTAATGCACCTATATGAAAGTTTGCCTTTAGAAGAAAAAGAAAGAAAAAGAAATGAACCCAAGGAAAACTCCAGGGTCCCACCGGGCGTGCCAAAATGTTTCTAACTCATTTTTGCTTTTTACATTTAGATAAGAAGAAAGAAACTAAAGATAAATGGTCAGGGGTTAGATGATACCCGAATGAAGTTGTGCACCATATCCAGATGATTGAAGGAGCTCCTCTTTGGCTGTGGAGGATGACACCTGTAAAGAGAAAGACTTAAACAAAAAATGTTAGAGAGATATATGGTGGATTGCCAAGCAATATGCTCAGTCCCAAAAGTGCAAAGACTTCCTTGAGGGATGACAGTCCACTTATTGATAAAAAGAGTGTCAGATAAAGAGAAATAATGAAATACTTAAAGAAAATGAAATAGGTGATGCATACCTGATTCCTGCTATAAGTCTCCCATAGTCACCAACGTCGGTTAGTCTACCATCATCGGTTGGTCAAGGTTACTTACATCAGTTGTATTGCCAATGTTGATCAGGGTTATGGTCGATGTCGATTAGGGTTGTGGCCTTGGATGGGTTTTGGATGGGTTTGTGGTCGACAGAGGGGTCTGGAAGGAGTCTAGGTCTGTGCAGGGTTGTAGGGAGATGAATAAGGTCCACAGAAGGACAAAGGTAGAGGCTAGGTTGTCAAAAAGGGTAAGGGTGAGAGGAAGGCTTTTTAGCCTCTCCAAGAAGAAAGCCAGATCTAGTTGAAGGTCAGGTCTGGTCTAGTTGATAGTATTTAGAAATAGTAAATAGAAACTAATTACTAATGCTTTCTAAATTACTAAAATGAAAGTGCAGAAGAAATACTTAGCTCTGGTGAGATGAAGAATGAAGGTGTTGAATGCTTGTACCTATTGTGGCTTGATGCTGAAGACCTTGTACAATGTTCTAATTCAATCTAGAGTGATTTGCATAGAGTCTTTATGGCCAAGGGAGCGTTAGTTAAAGTCTGATGCCTAGTGATGTCTCAAAGTCTAAGAGAGAGAGAGAGAGCCAGATCTGAGTGAGAGAGAAGTCGATTTGAGAGTCCAAGAGCTAGATTTCATGATTCGGTATTCATGATTAGAAGAGTCTAAGGGCCATAACTCCATGTTAGAAGTTAGTTTATGTAACCGACGTCGGTGATCCCGCTGGCATCGATCGACAGTTGATCGACGTCAGTGGGTGAAGAATAGGTAAAAGTGCTAAGAAGCTCGTTCTCCATCTACCAAGTGCATATTCTATTGGAGAATGGTAAAAAGGTGGGCATATTATGCACGAGAGTTAGTTAGGTTGTTGGAATGGGTCTTAGGTAGTTATGATATGAAGGACTTAGTCAGAGGGTGAGTCGTGGGGTAGGAAATGGTCTCAGTGGTGAGGTGTCCAAGGTGAGGTGTCGAGGGGATGTCATTAATTTAAAATAAGTAATTTATTTTAAATTAATAGTGTGTAAGTGACCAAGGGGAGTCGACACAATTTTGGTGTCTACATAGGAATCCACACATATTTCCTATATTGATGGTGCATGGTAACTCACTCAAAGTGAATTTAAATTTGATTTAGTGGTAATATTTTCCCATTTATTTCCCAATATAGACTTAAACCCAACAAATTCAAATATGCATCTCCTGATAGATTAGATGATTGTGACATGATGTTTTAAATTATCTAATCAAGGCTCAAGTTCCCAAATTTTTAATGCATTGCCTATGGCAAACACATGATCATTTCATATCTATGGTAACTTAGACACATTTTACATTGTGTTATGTGTCAATCGATCATAGGTCCATACTATAATGGCTACCACTTAGGCACAGTTTGGTTTCTACTTCTACACATTTAGGGCAAAGTTTTTTAGCTAGAGGATTACAAGGATACCTGGAATCCCTTCATTGGCCCCTTAATTATGACTATACCTCACCCTAATTTTCTAAGGGGGTTATTATGATTCTTATAATAATATGTATGGAAATGTCATGTCGTATGGTCCATTTGGTTGGGCTCCCCCAACTCTGACATCTCTATCAAGACTGGGAGACTAACAACTCTGACAATTGGCCATGTTGTGTTATTTAATTTAGTCAGGTTCTCATGACCTTTGACATCTATATTAGTAATAAGATACTAATGCATCTAACATCTAGGCCATATGATTGGTCTATTTATAGTACCTCTAGTCATTTGGGCCATGCAATGTGTTCTCACTTGATCGGGTTCTCCTCAACTCTAAAATCTCTATCAAGACTAGAAGACTAACCATTCTAATAAGTGGAAGACTTTATTTGTCAGGCTCTCCTAGGCTCTAAAATATCTATCAAGACTTAGAGATTAATGTGTTATAATATATTAAACTTTATGAGACTTTATGAATTGGTCATTCAACCTATAAAAATCCATGAAAAAGACTAAGTACAAAGGGAAGCTATGTAATCAAACACAACTCACCTACTTGTTTATGGACCTTTATAAAGTGCCACGTAGGACCTATTATCAAAATGTGACAAAATTTTTACCTCTATGAATTCAATATTTTTTTCATGTTATCATTATTATAGAATTATATATAGGTTTCCATAACTTATCTATGACCTTGTATTGTCAAATCATGAGTTTAAACCTATTTTTACTCACCTTAGAAAAACTAAGGTTTCTTAGCATAAATTAAGGTTTTTGGAGACGTTAATATTTATATTATAGCAAATGGGGGCCTTTTCAAAAATTATTTATTTCATAAGTTGTTAGAGGGAGTGAACTAGACCCCATATAGGTCTTATAGGGTCTTGGTCAAATGAAATATCAATTCCATGAAGTCATCTAGTTTCACTAGCTCTCTCTACACTTAAAACTACTTCTTAAGGGTTCTAAATTCATTTTCAAGATGAATTTGAAGTGTTTTACATACAAGTGGTACTTTTAAATCATGAAACAAGGTTTTTTAATGTTCTTAATGTTAGATTAATTCAAAGGTTAGTCAGACCTTGCAAGTTCAATGCTTAAAAAAGGAGAGATCAAGCTAAAAGGGGTATTTATGATCATTTATATGGTCATCTTCAAGAGTGAACATATGAAAAGTGAATATATACCTTCTTCAGGCCTTTTAAATGTTTATAAAGGATTCATAGGTTCAAAAATGGAAAAATAATTAGTTTTCACTTCATTAGGTTCTTTGGAAATTTTATAAGGGTCATGTGTGAATGATTATTTCATACATAATATAGAGATATGGTTCTTGAGATATTCACCAGGTATGGGGACCCAAATGGGATTTATATTCATGGCATTGGTCTTCACAAGTCAAGCTCCTTTTATTTATGATCAATTGCTAAGAAGGTTAACTACTTAGAAAAAGCTCTAAACCCTACCACATTGATTTCTAGGCAATATTATTGCAACTATGAACTCATTGTTGCAAAGTAAATGTTGTATGAACTTGAAAAGTGTCTGATAGATCTTATATTTCCATCATTCTAACTCATCTAATGTATGCAAATGTAAGAGATCTTCATGTTTCTTTAGGTTATAGGTTTATCTCATTGGGTGCAGCCTTTAATGTGACCAACGAGTATTTTTAGACTCTTTATTATCCTGAAACACAAATAAAACTAAAATATAACCCATAAAATTATTCAATAAGGTATCATTTTGTTAGGTTTCCTAATGACTCAGTGGTCGTGGGTATAGTGCACCTATAACCAACCCTTTTGAGACACTTATGAATGATACATGTAGTAGATGGGATAAACTCACTAATAAACATTATAGATATTCAAGTGCATAAATGAGGAGGTGACTACAAGACCATCCAATGAGAAATGGGTGTTATTTTCATGGAGTAAGTGCCTCTATTTGACTAAGCAAGACACTTGGAATTGTAAGCCCAGTTTGAAGGTTTCAAGAAGGATCTCAATCTTTTAGAGAGATTGAAGTTTTGAGGTTTGAATATAGAATTGGTAAGAGTATAAAAAATAAATATTGAGTATCTAAAAATTTCAAGATGATAATATGAGACTATAATATAGGATCAAGGACCCCATCACAAGATATAGTCATCTAGTTGCAGACCAAAAGCCTACTTTATCCAGTCATGAGAGAGATTGATGTTTTAAGGCCTCTATAGACATAGTTACACTTTGAAAATTGATTAAAAAATTATGGTTATGAGTGTAAAAAGACATCCATGTTCACCTCAAATTCATAAGAGTAGTGGGAATACTCACTATTTTATCTAAAACCTTTCACACTCCATTAACAAGGAGCAGTCTTGAGACCAAA
The DNA here is from genome assembly GCA_037957365.1 of Torreya grandis. Classification (NCBI taxonomy): domain Eukaryota; kingdom Viridiplantae; phylum Streptophyta; class Pinopsida; order Cupressales; family Taxaceae; genus Torreya; species Torreya grandis. The sequence continues at coordinate 1,496,903 of JARHVA010003113.1, read as the reverse complement.
GAGTTTGTTTAAAACTAAAACACAAAATAGGCATGTAAAATTCCATAGAGGGATATTAAGGCAATGAATAAATATATAAAAGGTATCAATACACTCTTATGATGCACAAAACCTTAGTTTTCAATCCAAATTCCCTTGAGGGATAACAAGGAGGTGACAAGCCTATAACCTTAGGTTTCTTGACCAATGCACCAAATGCACATAGTATAATGATAACCATTTATAAATAATATTAAAATATGAGGAGGATTTTTTTGGAGGTGTCTAACAATTTACCAGTATTAGCATTGAGTTTTGAGTCCTAAAACCCAATATAGACCTCTCTCGAGTTCAAAAATACTAGGTCTACTACCAGAGGAACAAATTCATACATTCACATCATAGCTCACACTTTGCATGGGGATATGATCCATTTGGAATAGGTAGGGGGGTCAATAAAGAAAGTTATCCAAGTGGAATGAGGCTAATTTATGGATGGTGCTTTATAAATGATTGTTAAGACCCCCAACAAGTCTTAAACCCTACTAAAACCCTTGGATGAATGCAATATGAAATATTTGTCTCATAATGACTCCAAATGTATTGTATCTCTAGAAACATTTTAAACCTATTAACAACTTTCTAGTTCTCACCATCAAATTTTATGTTGATGTCACTTGTATAGACACACTAAATACCCTCTTTTTTACTAGTTTTGATGATTTTAAAGGGTACAAACATGGATGAATGATTTAAATTAATTAGAAGAGATATAATGGGATGTTTTATAACCTGTTAAGTCTCAAAATAATTTCCTCATGAAAATTTTCCTACAAGTTTACATAAATAAAATAGTTTAGGGTGCAATAGGAATGAGAGACCTAGTCATCTAGATTGGCCATAATAGTATGGTTATGATGTATTGAAGGAATTTTTCATATGGTGAAGTGATTATTAGGTTTTATAACTACTATTAAACCTTGTTATAGGTTTCCATATAGGTTTTCATTTAGTTTTCATGGTCATTCAAATGACCTAACATGTGAAAATAGGCCTAACTACCAACTAGTGCTCGATAACCAATGTTGAAGTGAATATTTGGAAGGCATGAGAAGTATTTAAAGGTTTAAATTAGGGAACTTATAGAAATTAATATGTTGTTATGGGATATGTTAGGCTCAGAGTGATTAGTTACAAGCTCTAAAATAAGAATCAAATGATCTCTTCATTGCATAAGATCATAGCTTGCACCTCATGAGTTAAGCTAACTCCCCCTTTTAAGAAGGCCTATTTCAAGATAAAATAATGATGCATACACCTTGGTGATGTGTCACTCAACCATTTAAAATGGATATGCATGCACTTTTAAGGTAGATGAAAAGGTTTCCTATAAGAGATTAGACTAGTTTTTAATAAGACCTATGAACTACTCAAGGACCAACTCCTTTTAACTTAAAGGAAATTTGAAAAAACTTAGAGATCAAGAAACACTTGTTCAAGACTTCATATGATTCATCCTAACTCTTCTTAAGATAATCATATTTATACATTCTTGTAAACTGCTAAGATTCCATTCTTGGTATGGGATTTTTCTTTCTCTCTCATTGGTGCTATGAGTATGCCTTGTCTTAGCATTGTAAATCATCCACAAGAAAGGTAGGTGAAACCCTGCTATTTTTTTTACTCATATTTACCTTTAGAAATAAATTAAAATTGGTTCAATCTTTCCATGTTCATATTTTAGTGTGTTTAATGAGTTATTGATAGATGCTAGTGAGAATATTGTTTGTCCTTACATCTTTTCCTCCTTATATTCACCTAAGTATGGATACATTATCCTCTTATATGTCACTTAGAGTACATTGAAGTGTGGAATTATATCTAAGTGTTTTAGATTTTTATTAATGTCTTATCAATCCTTTGAATATCTCACCTTATCTTTTATACTCACATAGTCTCTAGGTTGAAATACTTATGTTAGAATCTCTCTCTTGAAGCATAGACTAGATTGTAGTTGTAACTATTTTAAGTGCAAGTATAAGATAGTATTAGATAAAATATTATGGTGTATCACATCTTTGTTATAGTTTTATTGTAAACAAATATTTTATTATCCCTTTTTATACACCAATTAATTAGTAATAAATCAATCAAGAAAAATCTAGGAGCTATCCCTTTTAACTAGAGGTTTACCCCATCTATAGACAACCCAAAATTCTAGGGATAATCCCATTGTTCCACACAATTTGGAGTAGGATTTAAATACATCTCCAAGTGTGAAAATTTAGGTGACAATAGTTCTAGAATTCTTGGTGGTACAATTATTTTAATCACTTCTTGTCAAGGTGAATGTTAGTCTTAACAACATCACAACTGCATAAGTGTTTTCTACTCAAAATTTTTAGAATACATTGAAGTTATAACATCTATTTGTAGACCATTTTATCATTTTCATGCTTCATGGTCACCACTAGATCATCTGATAGTAGAGGTACTCATTCTACAAATCTATTCCATCATCTTAAGCTTCCTCTTGAAGTTCAATACTTTGATCCTTTCTTGGCACTTGAGAATCCTAAAGAGGAGCTTGAAGAGAAAGAGGATTTTGAAATTCAAGAGGATAAAGAAAGTGAATAAGATATTGAAGGTAACATGTCTAGGCAACATGCTTTCCTAGCTTTCAATACTTAAAATCCCAAAAACCTTTCTACCTATGATTATATCCCTCCTAATGCCACTAAGAGTGTTCCTAATTTCAATGGGGAAGGTCATATCACCCCAAGTGAACACATTAGAGATATATTTGACTTTTGACATTTACACAATATCACACAAATTAACATATAAATTAGATTGTTTACCATGTCTCTTAGGGGAAAATCCCTTGATTGGTATAGAACCTTGCCAGGAGGATGCATTACTATATGTCATGAATTTGGAGAGTTATTGTATCAAATATTTAAGGATAAGAGTGATCATACATCACTGATCCATCAACTGAATGTCATTTAAATATTGCCTAATGAATCCTTGCATGATTTCAATGAAAAGGTTCCAAAAGACATGGAATAGACTTCTACCTCCCAAGAGACCCCCTGCAAGTTTTTTTCTCCCAACCTAATTCATATCTATTGGGAATGATATAGATGTCATGGTGTATTCTATGATAGGATATGATTTTATTGATGCCTATGATATATTTATTAGAAATGAGAATGGTTTGATCCAAGCTAATGAAATCCCTCTAAAGGTCTCAATACCTATCTTTCCTAACATGATTTATAATAATATAAGCCTTGATACAATTCAAAATCCAAATAAAAATTCTAAAATTTCTCCAAATAAATTAGATTATTCAATTGATTGGCAATCAAAATATAAGGCCTTAGAAGCTTCAAGGTATGAATGCAAATGTGGCAGCCTCTACAAGTCCTGCACTTCCTCAAAATTAGAATTAGGGAAGGGTAGTCCAAACTTAATTTCCTATTAGGATGTAAGCAAAATATAATGTTTCTTATTTGAATATTATTAACTCCTTAAATAATACGAAGATAAGCATATCCCTTTGAGAGGTACTCTACATGCCCGTTCAAAAGGAGTTACTCCAAGAGCAGCTATCCCAACTCCATATCTCCCCTCAACCATAAAATCATATTGGTGTAGCCATAAAAAATGACCTAATCATATTGTTGAACCTTCTAACAAGTCTAAAATACTACCACTTTTTTATCTTACCCTCATTATGGGAGATAAGCTGGTCCATAATTACATTATGGATAGTGGGGCAAGCACTTCAGTCATGCCTAAACTAGTTTTAGACAAGTTGGGATTGAAGTATGAGCCATATAAAAAGGGAGTATTATAGATTTTTATAAAAACAAACAATTCAATAGGGCTCATAAAAGGTTTGAAAGTGTTCTTACATGATTTCCCAAGTTTTTCAATTCTAAAATACATAGTGGTGATGGATCTACCTGCACATTTTTCCATTTGCCTATCAAGAGACTTCACTACCAAGATAAGAGGGTATGTTGCTATTGATTGGTACTTATTATAGTTTAAAACAAGTTATGAAGCTAAGTTGAAAATAATAACAAATATATTGGCCAATTTCCATATTTAACCATATGCCAAAACTAGTTACAATATGAATTGCACTATCAATGTGCAAGAAGATCATGCCATAGATATTAGAGCAGCTTCCCCTCTTGAAGGTATTTTTTATCTCTTCTTAGATGAATATGGTTCTAGGAACTATAAGTATGATCCTTATTATTTCATGGAATATATTTATTTTGGGGTGTATTGATTACATGAGGAAATAATACCTATACCTTCACTTACTAAGGAGGAGAATGCAAGAAATGGAATGTGGAAGATGTTTTTTGATGGTTCAAGGATTAATATTGGTGAGAGAGATGGTGTTATGTTGGTTTATCCATATAAAAATTAGTATTAATCTTCATATATATTGAATTTAATTTATACCTATAATGCGTCTGAGTATGAATGCCTTGTTCATGGCCTTTAATGAGTAAAGAGGAAGGGAATCAAAAATTTATAAGTGTATGGTGATAGTGAGTTGATTGTGCATCAAATAAGGAATATGAGTGCCATAAAGAGAACTATTATTAAGTATTATAATCATAGGGTGTGTTATTTAATTGAATAATTTAGTGTATTTAATTAAATAAGCATGTTAACAAGTTGGCTGCCATATGGGCACAATTTGACACACCTACAGACATAAAGAAAGGAGGAAAATTAATGTAGGGGAAACTATAAGGACCCAAAAACTTGTTTAATTTTGTCTTATATTGGTCTAATTAGTGTCATATATGTTCTATAGGTCTTAGGGAGTTCATTTGTGGAGTCTAGATGATCATAAAGTGCATAGAATTTGAATTATTCCTTTTCTCGCTAAAAACACTATTTGAAAAGTCAAATGTTATTGAGCCTTGTATAAAGACTTTGATGTATTATATATATGTGAAAAAATGTTTCAAGTGTGTATAAGTGTTTATATATTGTAAGAGGTTCTTAAAATGACCATGATTCCAATGTCATGGATATGGATATGTCATATTATGTGAAAAGCAAGAAAATGCAAAGAAGGTAATGTAATCAAGAAACCTCCACATAGTCAAAGCATAAAGATTCAGTTATGGCTCATTTTATGCATATAATGAGTCAATTTTAGATAAAATATAGTGGTTTCATTAGAATATTGGTATGGATAATGATATCAAGTTTTTTATGAAGGTGAAATGATGCTTTAAAACCCCTAAAATTAATGAATATGAACACAGACCCTGTTGAGGTCATTTGCATAAAATGTTGTATGCATGTGATTTGTTTTGAAATAAAAAGATTGATAATTTGTTTCAATGTGTGATTTAAGTTGAATATATTTTTTTAATGTGGATATTGGCTCCAAGGAATGATAAAAGGGATCTTATCTAAGAATCTATAAATTAGACCATGTTATGTTGTGTTCCCTTTATATGTTACAAAGACTTTATTGATTGATAGTTGAATGAAGTTATAAATTGTTAATAATTCATTTGAATATGGTTTTGATGTTGTTATATATTGTATGTTTTCATAAGTAATGGAAAATATTTATAAATCAATGTATGTTCAGATAGATACCTTAACTATTTCCTATTTCCTACTGTGGTATATGGACCAGGTGAATTGTGTTTGAATCTTGAAAGGGATAAGATTAAAGAATCAATTGGAAAATGATTTAGTTTATATTGGTAATTTTAATTTGATCTTTTTAATGATGTTTTAACATTTTATTTTATCAATAATGTGTCACAAGATTTCAATACTGAGAGTAGACCTATAAATAACTATTTGCATACATAGTCAAGTGTATCTTAGTGATGAAAGGTGTGAGAGAGGGTTGGTAAGCATATTAAATGGTTGTATAAGTTTAAACAAGTATATATAGACCTTTTAAACCTAACTTGGTTTTTTAAACCTTTCCAAACATTCACAATGGAATATAGTGTGTTCTCAGGCTAGTGTAGGGTCCATTAAGCCCTAATCTAGGGTTTGGAGAGTTTAGTGAGTTCCCACTATTAAATATTAGTGAAACTTTGTGAAAACCTCAAGTGTCAGGTGTTTAAATATGTATTCAATTTTTTATTATGGGTATGTACATATATGAACAGAAATTTAGGATTGTTTGCAACTAGACCCTAACGACCTAATAAGCCTAAACAAAAGTACAAATAGAGGTTGAAAGAGGGTCATATAGATGAATTAGGAGACCAAATTTCATGGATAGATGTAAAATAAAAAAGGGTATCTAAAAATACTTATTTTTTCTTCTAAATCATTTTACATTTTTTGTATAACCTAAAGAATAGGAAAAAGGGGGCTAGAAGGATTGTGAAAGAAAAGGAAGGGTTGTGAAGAGGGGAAAATTGAGGTTTGTAAAGTGTTAGATGAGGAGTTAATATGTAAATTATAGGTCCATGAGATATTAAAGAAATTGATAAACAAGATTAAAGACCTTGGAAACCATAGACTAACAAGTGAGACTTAGAATCTTGCATAGAGAAGTGAGCTAGTAAGCATTACTTAAGGTAGTGGAGGTTTAAAACAAAGTGGAATGTGATTTCTTGGTATGTTCTACATAATTTTGGTATCAGAGTGAGGGAAATATTTTTTGGATTGTGAATAATATTGACATTATATGTTTTGAGGTGAAATATAGGATAGAGAACTAGGTACAATGCTCCATTAAGAGAGTTAGTAGAGAAGAGGATGATTTGGTCAAGATAATAACCCAACTGATTGATCCATTAGTCATGAGAATGGAGGATATTAAGGATGTTCTTAGGGAGAGATAAAAAATAGTAGAAAGAGGAAGATAAGAAAGAGAATATGGGCAATAAGGTCAATTAGTACCTTTGCAAGCCATAATGAATGAGAGAGAGAATAGAGAGGTGGTTTAAGGGAGACCAAAAGATAATGCAGTAGTAGTTCAAGAAGGCATGGAATAGTACCATGTAAGGTAGGTTAGACCATTTATGTATGGAATAATGAGAAGAAAAGAAGGTCCAATGAGAAATGGGCCAAGATAGAGATTTTAAGGGAAATTTTGGAATTGCCAAGGAGGACACTAGGCATCAGAGTGTCTAAGGAATGTGGGAAGAAGTATACATCAGTAGAGAGAGGATAATGAAGAGATAAGGAATTATAGTAATGAATCATTACTCATGAGGAGAGTCTTGTTGTAGTAAAATTAATCTAAGTAACTAGCCCAAAGAAGAAGCCTATTTAGAATCAGGAGCAAGACAAGAGGTAAAGTTTGTAACTTGGTAATTGATGGAGGTAGTACTAATAACACTATTTCTTTAGAGATGGTGTAGAATTTGGGATTGAAGAGAAAGCCACATCCAAAACCATACAAGGCTTCATGGGTTTAGAAGGGTCATTAGATACTGGTAAGTGAATAGAGTTGGATTGAGTTTCAGATAGGAAGGTATAAAGATAAAGTGTTATGTGACATTATGCCTATAGATGTGTGTCACTTGTTGTTAGGATGACCATGAAAGTTTTATAGGCATGCCATACATGATGATCAAGCTAACACATGCACTATTAAATAACATGGAAAGACATATACACTTATCCCATTAAAATGTGAAGAAGATAGGAGAGATGAGAAAATAATGATGATGATGATGATGAAAAGGCAGTATTGGATTCAAGAAATGGAGAGTTTGGGTTTGATAAAAGCTCCCAAAGAAGACAAGGTAAGTTGTTTGGAGTTAGTTGATATGAATAGTTAAGAATGTAAGGTAGTAGTAAATAGTTATCAAATGAATAAAGGTACAACACCTAAGAGAGTGCTCAAGGAAGAAGATAACTAGAATAAGATGGTTAGTCAAGCTCATGTGACAAAGGACAATATAATAGAGTTAGATATTACAACTAAGTTATAAAGGAAGTGGCTTGGTATTGACACTAAACAAGTAAAGAAGATGGAGGTTGAATTGTTAATGAATGAGACAACCCATGAGAGAGTCATGAAGGCTCCAAATTATGTTGCTAATAAGTTGATTTGTGATGAAAATGTAGGGTTGGAGCATGCAACTAAAGAAGTGATGGAAGATGAATACAAAAGTTTGCAAAATAATCTTGAACATGAGGAGGATGTTGATGAGATGGGCAATTTACAATGGGCCCATGGACAAAGTGACTATCTAGGAGTGATAAATCAAGAAGATGAGAGATGGAATGAGGGTATAAAACCCATGGATATGATAATTTAGAGATAATTTTTAATGAATATGAACAACAACAAAGTAAGAAGTTACATAAGTATGAAGCATGCAAGGATAAAACATAAGTTATGCATGAAATAGAATGGGTAATAGAAGAAACATTGGTAAAAAAAGGAATGCATACTTATAGTAATGATGAATTATAGAGATAAAGAGAATATGAATCAATTTTTAAAGGATCCTAAAGTGCTTAGAATTTTAAATATTCTTTTTCCTACCAAAAACACTATTTGAAAATGTAAATGTTGTTGAGTCTTGTATAACAAATTTGATGTATTATATGAAGGTGACAAGATGTTTCCAGTGTTCTAAGTGTTTATATATTTTAATATGTTCTTAAAATTACCATGAGTATAATGTCATGGATATGTATATGTCATATTGTGTGGAAAGCAAGAAAATGCAAAGAAGGTAATGTAATCAAGAAACCTCCACGTAGTCAAAGGCATCAAGATTCAATTATGCCTCATTTAATTAATATAAGGAGTTAGTTTTAGATATAATATAGTGGTTCCATTTAAAGGATTATTATGTATAATGATATCATTTTTTCTATGAAGGGGAAATGATGCTTTAAAATCCCTATTTTGAATAAATATGAACAAGACCTTGTTGAGGTTATTTACATAAAATGTTGTCTACATGTGATTTATTTTGAAAGAACAAGATTTATAATTGGTTTCAATGTGTGATTGAAGTAAAATAGTATTTTTTTTTTTTTTTTTTTTGTGTATATTGGATCCAAGGAATGATAAAATGGGTCTTATCTACGAATCTATAAAATTTTCCATGTTATGTTGTGGTTCTTGTATATGTTATAGACAATTTATTGATTGATAGTTGAATGAAGTTAGAAATTATTAATAATGCATTTTAAGATGGTTTTGATGCTATGAGATATTTTATGTTTGAAGAAGTAATGGATAATATTTATAAATTAATATATGCTCAGACAAATACCTTAACTGTTTCATATTTCTTGTTGTGGTATATGGACCAAGTGAAATGTGTTTGAATCTTGAAAGGGATGAGATTAAAGAATCAATTGGAAAAGTATTTAGTGAATATTTATAAATGTAATTTAATATTTTGAATGATTTTTTAAAATTTTGTTTGATCAAGAATGTGTCATGAGCTTTCAATACTGAGAGCAAACATGTAAGCAAATATTTGCATACACAGTCAAGTGTATCTTAGTGATGAAAAGTGTGACAGAGGGTTGGTAAGCATGAGTAAAATGGTTGGATAAGTTAAAAAAGGTAAAGATAGACATTTTAAACATAATTTGGTTATTTTAAACCTTTCCAAACATTCACAATGGAATATAGTGTGTTATTGGGCTAGTGCAGGGTCCATTAAGCCCTAATATAGGGTTTGGAGAGTTTAGTGAGCTCTCAACATTAAATTTTGATGAAACTTTGTGAAAAAATAAAGTGTTAGGTTTTTAAACATATTTTCAAGTTTTCCTCATGGGGATGTACATATATGTATGAAAATTCAAGACTATTTACAACTAGACCCTAACAAGGCTAATAAGCCTAAACAAAAACATAAATTTAGGTTCAAAGAGGGTCATATGGAAGAGTTAGGAGACAAAATTTCATGGATATATGTAAAATAAAAAAAGGTAACTAAAAATACTTATTATTTCTTTTAAATCATTTTACATTTTTTTACAGCCTAAGGAATAGGGAAAAAGGGCTAGAAGGACTATGAAAGAAAAAGAAGGGTTGTGAAGAGGGGTGAATTAAGGTTTGTAAAGTGTTAGATGAGGAGTTAATATGTAACTGAGAGGTCCATGATATCTTAAATAACTTGATAGACAATATCAAATACCTTGGAAACCATAGACTGATAAGTGAAACTTAGAATCTTTCATGGAAAAGTGAGCTAGTAAGCATTGCTTAAGGTAGTGGAGGTTTAAAACAGGGTAGAATGTGATTTTTTGGTATATGCTCTGCATCAAAAATAGTCAAAAATAAATTTTATTTTGAGGCCTTCCATTTTTGATAATGAAGTTTTTTTTGAAAGTGTTTGATAGTGACAAGCATATTGTATAATTCTGCAAGAGGAGGTTGAGTTCTCTTTAATAAATCAGAAGAAGCTCCATGATCAGTGTGAGGACTAGATTGCCCAAATGATAATAAACAAGATACCTAAGGGATTGGTCACTCTAGAGAGCATATTGATGATCAAAATAATAAATATAAGGTGGGCATGTCCACAAAGTAGGAGAACTATGAAAGGATTTTAATCTTCAAGGACAAGCTCCTCAAACTAGGCAAGGTATGCACTCCATCTGAAAAACAAACATTTATTGACTTCTGTAGAGAATTACATGATATATTTTCTTGGGAATATAATTATATAAAGGGGTTTGACCTTATCCTAGCCCAAAATACTATTGAATTAGAGATTTAAGTCAAACCATTTAGGCAAAAACAAAGACCTATTAACCCCAAAGTTTATCAACTCATGAGAATGGAGCTCACCCTAATTGAGTCTAAGATAATCTTCCTTATCAAGCACTCAACTTGGGTATCTAATCCTATGCCTGTTAAGAAGAAGAGTGGGGAAATAAGACTATGTGTGGACTTTAGAGACCTAAATAGGGTGTCACTTAAATATCATTACCCCTTATCCCATATGGAGTAGATTTTTCAAGTTGTTTCAGGTTCCCAATACTTCTCCTTCCTAGATGGATATTCTGGTTATAATCACATTTTGGTAAATGAAGATGATTAGTTTAAGACAACATTTTATTATCTAAAATGCTCTTTGGTTTACCAATTTTTAGTTCCACTTTTTAGAGGGCAATGGACAAGGGTTTCAAAGGCCTAATCAATGAGATGTTGCTAATGTACCTTGATATAATCGTTTTCTCAAAGGATGCAAATTACCACATGAAGTATCTTAGGTAGGTGTTTGAGATGTGCAGATAGTATGGAATGTATTTTAACATAAAAAGTGCATATTTTCTATTCATGAAGGTAATATTCTAGGACACATTATTTCCAAGGATGGTCTAACCATTGACCCTGAAAGGATAGAGGCTATTCTAGGCCTATTGTTTCCCTTGCATAAGAAAGGAATCCAAAGTTTCTTGGGTAAGATAAAATTTGTGAGAATATTCATACTTGGTTTTAAATCTTTAGTGAAGCCTATCATATCCATGCTCAATAAGAATCAAGTTTTCACGTGGACCAAGGAAGGTAAAAATAGTTTTAAATCCATTAATCAAGTAATTACCCAAGATCTCACTCTTGTAAATCCTATTTTTAATAAGGAATTCATGTTATGTACATTTTATAGCCATGACACTATCTCAAATATGCTTATGAAAAATAATGATGAGGGTATTGAACAACCTATTTCATTATTTAGTCAAGTTTTGGAGGATTATGAATCTAAATATACATTTGTGGAGAAATAATTCCTAATTGTTGTAATAGGTCTGAAGAAGTTTATACACATGGTTTAAAATAAAAAAAATCCACCTCATGTTTTCTCATCCTAGTAAAAAGGAGTTCCTCTTGAGTAAAGACCTCAATGAAAAAAGGGAAGGGTGGATTTCAAATGTTATGGACTATGATGTTGATGTCAAGGTGACCAAGTTGGTAAGGGGTAAAGTCTTATGCAATCACTTGGATTTAGATCTCCATGAACCAAAATATGAAGTTTTGGTTAATCAAGACTACCTTATACTAACTTATCTCACACCTCTATAAATTTAGACACAAGACATCATCATATTCCTCCAAAATGGTGAGTGTTCTAATGGCTTGAGTAGCTCCAAAAGAAGGTATTTTAAATTACAAATTATTCCTTATTATCTTGTAGATGGTGTGATTTTTAAATAAGATGTAAATGGTGTATTGTTGAGGTAAATTGATAGTGATAAGTTTAGTGTACTGCTTTAAAAGTTTCATAATGAATCAGTAGGGGGTCAGTTCTCTCCAAGGACCATAGCTTCAAAGATCACAAGGGTAGGATATTATTGGCCTAGCCTCTTCAAAGACTTTTATTCTTTGTTAATAAGGTGTCCTTAATGTGCTTTATTTTTAGGAAAACAAAGACTTGCATCTCTCCCATTGAGACCCATTCAAGTGGATCAACCCTTCATGTAATGGGGCCTTGAATTCATTAACATGATTAATCAGTCATCAAGTGTTGGCCATAAGTGGATACTTATGGATACTGATTACTTTACAAGATGGGTTGAGGTAGTTACATTAAAAGAGGCCAATGAGATTTCCATTTTCAAGTACTATGAAGGTATTGATACAAGGTTTAGAATTCCTTCTACCATCATTTTAGATAATGCACTTGCTTTCATGGGTGATAAGATAACTAATTGGGAAATTAGTAATGGAATATATCTAAGTACATAATCCAACTATTACCCTCAAGGTAATGGATTTTTTGAGTCTACTAATAATAACCTAATTAGAATCATCAAAAGGACTTTAGAGAGCAATGAAAGAGCTTGGCACACTAAGTTGAAGATAACCTTATGGGAATATAGGATCACACCTAAAAGGTCAAATAGTAACTCTCCTTTTATTCTTATTTATGGAAGATAAGCTAGAATATCCATATACCAAGAGTTACTTGCCTTAGATCTAGCACATTAGTTGGAATTGATCGAAAACACTCAAATAAAGGTGAGGTTGATAGAATTGATAGAGTTATAAGAGACTAGAGACAACACTCACATAGCCATGGAGCATCATAAAGTGATAATGAAGAAGTCCTTTGATAAAAAAATAAATTTCAATATTTTTATAATAAGGTGATATATTATTAAAGTGTGATGAGTAAAAATCAAATCGCAGGAGACACACCAAGTTTGACACCTTGTGGAGTGGTCTATACATCATCGTCAAGCACAAGTAAAACAATTCATTCAATTGGAAAGATTGGATGGGGAGGAGTTATATATCCCTATAAATGGGATCCATTTAAATCTATTATAGTAATGATATTAAGGTTAGTTAATGTACATAAGTAGGTGTATGGTGTGTTTTGAATAAGTGCTTATGCACATTTGCTTATTTTCTTCTTGTTTGGTTTGTTTTTTTGAGTCTTTGTTGTGTGGTGTTCCCTAAATTCTTTGAGCATAGTGTGGTTTTTTTTCTTGTGTGGTATGGTGTGTTTAATTTGTCTTTATCTTTATCTAATTTTATTCAAATATTCTCTACCAGGACTCCACTATTGGTCTCACAACCTAGTAGGTAGGCTACCCCAAAAAGTCACCAAGAATGTTATCAAAATTTGGAAACATTTTGACCTATATGAGTCAAAGGATTTTTCATGTTCTCCTTATTCAAGAATTATTTATAAGTTTTCATAGATTATCTATGCCCTTGTGTTTCTAAATCATGAGTTTAAACCTATTTCTAGTCACCTCAGAGAAATTAAGGGTTTTTAGCATAAATTAAGGTTTTTGGAGATGTTAAGGTTTATATTATAGATAATGGGGATATTTTAAAATTTTATCTCTTGAATAAGTTGTTATATGGAGTGAAATAGAGTCTATATAGGTCTTATAGGGTCTTGGTAAAATGAAATGTCAACTCAATAAGGTAATCTAGTTTCACTAGCTCTCTTTACACTTGAAATCACTTCTTAAGGGTTCTAAAGTCATTTACAAGATGAATTTGAAGTGTGGTACATAAAATTGGTAATTTTAAAGCATGAAATGAGTTTTTTAACATTCATAATGTTATAAAAAGTTAGAGGTTAGTCAGACCTTACATGTTCAATGCTTAAAGAAAGAGAAATCGAGCTAAAAGGGGTATTTATGATAGTTTATATAGTCATATTCAAGAGTGAGCATATGAAAAGTGAATATATACCTTCATAAGTCCTTTTAAATATTTATAAGTATTTAATAGGTTTTAAAATGTAAAAATACTCAGTTTCCACTTCATAGGGTCCTTTGGTAGCTTTGGAAGGTTCATGTGTGAATGTTAGTTCTATACATAATCTAGAGAGATGGATCCTAAGATCATGTTAAAAAAAAAATCACTAATATGGGGGGGGGCTGAATCAGTGAACTTAAAAAACTTTAAAACTATATAATAACTTTCATTAACCATCAAATCAATGGAGTGATCTATCAATTCATCAAGAACCAATCACACAAACATGAAACAATGAGCATAACATAATATGATTGAGAAACCCTTGAAGGGAAGAAAAATGATTATAAACTCTTAAATTAGAATATATTCCTATACATGTTTAAAAAAGATCAAATTATATTGAGTACTAACTCAACTTATAACACCAACCCCAAATTGTCAAACACCCACTTGACCAATGTTTTAGCAAGCACCCACTTGCTAAGAAACTACAACTCCCTTTGTGACTAAGAACCAACTTATTCAACTTTGATTTATTATAATCATCTAATTCATTTGTTTCTAAATCAACATATGATGATCACTTCTTCATTATATACTCTTTAATCTCAATGCACACTCCTATTCACTTGTCTAACCCTCATCAAGTCTGATTAGGTCATGTATCCATTATCTTCATATGTAGAGAACCTACAAACTTCTTATATACACATAATTTTTTTAACTTTGATTGATTATTGAAACTTTCTATCTTTTAAGAGCTCATCATGTCTTAATCTCTCTAAGTACATGCCTTAATAGGTGCACTATGAAAGGGGTGGGTAGACCATTGGTGTTTCATCAGATTATTGTCCCTTTTACCACTTACCATCTACACACTCATCTCCTAAAAACCATTCACCCTAAGATTATTCTTCTCAACCTTACCCATTCTATTCTTTTACCATGTTTTATCCTCTTTTTATTACCTTAGTTCCATTTTGTATAGTCGATTGTACTAGGTCAATTAGGTTGACCCTAGACAGTATAGGGGTATTCTTCACTTTTTAGGTTTGTTAGCTTTTTGACCGACCTAGCTCAGACCTAATGAATTATCCCCAAAAACATAAAGGGTTATCCTTGTATTTATGATGTTTTTGGGAGTATTTAGATCAAGATACACCTATATATACAAGTTTATTTCTAACCATTTCTAAGAATAGAAGTGAATAAGAATAAGTACGAGTGAACATCTACTTATTGACCATTATACTTGAGGAATAAAGCTTAGAATTCCATAATTTCTTTAGAGATATAGATCTTGTCTTATGGAGAATCCTTTTGGATGCATAGATAGGTTATGTACCTTAGAGCTTATTTTTATTTTTTATCCTTACATACCACAACAATCTCTTACAAAGCACCTTGGCCAAGGGAGATATTCAAGCTTGATAGGGTCATCTTGAAGGTAAGTATTCCTAACTTTATTTCTCCTTTGTAAGAGTAGATAGATAATGTAGTTGTGATTCTGTCTTCCATGTATTAGGATTCTATATACATTGATGTGAGTATATTTCTTCTATACATGTTTAGTTTAGTTTGTTCTATTTATAACCCCCACTTTGTGTCACAAGATTTGGGGTGCACTAGATTAGATTTATTTTCTTGTTTATTAGAATAGAGTTAACATTAGACCTAAGACTCTTTTAGGGTTGTTACATGATTATGTTAAATTATAAGATTTGGAACCCTTCCTAACATGGTGTATTGTGATAAGTGCTCCCATAATTGGGTCTATATGATACCCATATTGGTCATGACCCCACTTAAAAAATGTATTCCCAATCAGAAGTGTAAGCATGCTCTATCTTCTCAGAGCCAAGATTGATTTATAGACATGATGCATTTCTAATTGCATATATTCTGGTGAACCTAACATGAATTAACCCTTACAATATTTGTTCATATTATTTCATTTCATTTTATTATTTCATCATTATTTTTGTCATATATTTATCATATTAGATTGACTATGTCGACCTAGTATCTAAATTCTGTGCAGAAAATTTATCATATTAGATTGACTATGTCGACCTAGTATCTAAATTCTGTGCAGAAAATCTTAAGCATAAGATACTGGATCTATCCTGTCAACCTAATACTTTTTTAAAAAATTTTAGACATCCAATCTAGACTACTAGGTTGACCCAATTACCCCTTTACATTTTCAAACATCTATTTCAACATACTAGGTCAACCTAGTCGACCCTATACATTTTAGGCTCTTAGAAGCAAGTTTTTGTAAAGCTTAATTGATTTTTTCAACCCAATTAGCAAAATTTGCAAGAATATATCAAGGTTCTATAATAAAATCTTCATTCTCTACATCTTTGATCCACCAAGGTTCATTTTTATCTCTTTTTGTCCTTTCTTTACTATTTTTCCTTTTACAATTTATAGTCTTTAAAAATGTCCTTGCATAATCAACTGGATCGATACTACTGACCTAATTCTATGTTATGTGTGTTATTTGGATAACTAGGTTGACTCTACCAACCCTATTCATTTTCAAACCTTACTTCCATACTATAAGTTTGATCCTATCAACCTTGATTTGTATTTTGTGCATACACTATTGACCATATAAACATTGTACCTTGTTTCAAAGTTAGAATGAACCTTATATGATAGTAATTAATTCACACTTTATTTTTTTATTGTTTGTATGCTTATAATATATCACATAGCTTAATTATGTGGTTTTTCAATTAATTGTTTAGTTCACTATTTTCTATTTTATGCACACACAACCAAATCACATAATTTAAACAAGCATTTTAACATGTTTATACCCAAGGCCAACCTACTTGGATTTCATCACCAAGGGTGAATCTGAATTTATACTTTGGTCAAGTATAAAACATGGTTAATGGTATATTATAGCTAAGCACTTAACACCCTTATCATTGTGGGGTGTGAAGTGAGGGGGAAGGCCCCAATACCAAGCCTATATCATTGTCACTAGAGTCTCTTTTAGCCCAAACTACATGAAACCATCCTTAGATTGCCATTATAGTTCCTTGATTACATCCAACTTATCACCACATTTAAAATCATATCTTAATAATATAATAAACATTCAGGTTAACCAATTAGTTAGCTCTTTACTTTCCAAGTTTATTTCTTGTTATTTTCTCAATTATATTTTGTACCGTAAAAACTTACATTAGCCAACATTAGTGCAAGGTTTTGTGTTATGTGCCTTAATTAGATTAGATAGAGTCAATCCAATTGAATGTTTATTTCCTTTCATCTATTTATTTTTAAATTTCTTGCAATATTTATCTTGTTTTATTTCACAAATTTGTCATTAGTTTCTAAATTTCCCTTTGTATTGTACTAGGTTGACCTAGTCAACCCAATACCTTTTCCAACCCTTATTCACTATACTAGATCGACCCAGTCGACCTTGTACAATTTTTAGACCCTATTTTTATACTAAGTTGACCCAAGCAACCCTGTATAGTTTTTGTCTTTTCCTACTTTCTTGATTTATCATATCTCTTTCCTGCCCTTCATCATGGACTTTCTATTTGATGACATTTCTAAGTTGTAGTCAACAAACATGATGAATTTTATCAACCCTCATAGGGTCTCCCATAGACAGAGTAGGGATCCTCTTTTAGATGCTAGTAATGTTCATATTACCACTCACACAATGAGCTATGGGACCCCTCCTAATACCTCATTATATCATAATACTATTTTGTCATTATAAAAACCACCTAAATTAGAGTATACAATTGAAATTATCTTCTTTATCTCTGATTTTCCTCAACATCAAGGAAATTATCCTTCTACCATTTACAATCTTATGATTAGTGGTCAAGTTGAAGAACCTCATTCACCTACTCCTAAGTTCTCAACTGGATTTAGGGGTACCACTTTCTTTGATTTTTAGCCTTTTCCTTCGATAATGAGCCCTTATCATACCATGACCTCTTCTTCTCTAACTTATTCCACCTCCATTCCTAGTATATCCACTACCCTATCAAGTTATACATCTAGTGGATCTCTCATAAAATCCACTATCCTTAATCCTTCCTCTAGTACTTCATTTGCTACCCAAGGTAATCATGTTACTAGTGAGTTTTCTTATCAACCATTCACTAGTCCATATTTTGCTACACAAATTTTTTTTTCCACTAGTGGCTCACATTCTTATAATTGTTCTCAAGATCCTATCAACACTAATAGTGGTACCAAAGCCACTAACACCAAATCTAATGCTTCTAATAATTCTAATCAAACACATCAACTATTGTTACAAACACGCAATCAAATGAATACCTTTCAAACTCATAACACAAATAAAATGATGAGAATGCAAAACCACCTTCTCCATCTTCAATCTCATCCTCAACCAATAAATTAGGGAACACATAACCAAAATTTTCCCCCTCCTCTTTTATATTCTCAAGAAAACATCATTCCTCAACCTCCTTTTATTAACAAAACCATTAAGCATCTTCAAAATGAACCTCTTACTACTCAAATTACTAAAATTGATATTAGAGGTATTACATCTACAATTTATTATAATGGATCAACCAATCCCACCCTTCATCTTAAAAAATTTGGAAATATTTTTAAGGATTGGGTCAAATTTAACACCTTTTCCACTACCAATATCTTAGCCAAAACTCTCATGAGGGATGCCATGGATTGGTACAACCAACTTATAACTCATTCCATTACTATTTTGGAGGATTTAGTGATGCTTTAGTTTAAGAATTCTAAACTAGTGATCTTCCTGAAAACACTTTGGCCCACTTCATAAATTGTAAACAACTCAAAATTGAAATAACTCAAGACTTTGTTAAAAGGTGGAAAACTTTGTCAAATTAATGTGAACATAACATGTCCAATGACAATCTTTTCCATCTCTTTACCATTGCACTTTTTCCTAAACTTCAATAGCAGGTCCACTCTCTCTTTCCACATACCTTAGAGGAGGTTATTGACCAAGATAAATGATAAGATTTCCTTATGCATCAATTTGAGCTACCCCAAACTTCTATAGGTCCTAATCTCTTAAGAAAAAAACACAATGTTACCAATAATTGTGTTACAGATTCTTATGACACCATTCACAATGTTTAGGCTATCATTCTTACCCCTTTTTTAGAACCATCTCTCTCTTCTCAATAATATACCAATCCTCACTTATCTTCACCAAACAACATTAAAGTTAATAAACCTCTATCCTTAGTTAAATTTCTTAAGCATCTACCTAGGCCTCTTTCATGAGATATTCGTCCTACTCATCTTGGTATGATCCTAACAAGCTTTCTTAGTTTCATGCTAGCTTGGGTCATTCTCATGAGACCTATAGATAAATTCATAATTTAGATATGGACTTTCATCTTGGTCCTAATTTTGATCATGATTCCATCATTCAAAAGTGTCAACAAGCTTATGAAATTGATTAAAAGGATTATAAATCACATGACAAATATCAATCTTTGAACCAAGTAAATGTTAATTTAACTATCTAGAAAGACCACCTTCCTAATCATCAACCAATTCAAGACAATCAAGATAAATCCACCCCTTCCAATAATAATTTAGAAAGTCTTGTTGAACCCACTTGTGAAGAGAATGTGGTTAACATGATTAATATGTGAAAGATGGTTGCTTTTAAAGATTCTCAACCTATCTACACTTTTCCTTCATATAAAACATATCGTGTTCTCCAATATTCTTCTCCAACTAATTTAAATGAGTTGGGATAAGATGAAATTATTACTATTGATGATTCAATTCCTAATTCTCCCTTGGATAACACTTCTCATTCTATATATACCACTCTTGTGTCATCTTCTAACACTGATGATAATCAAACTACTACTAACACTTCTTCTAACAATTCTCAAAATTAACTTAAACCAAATACTTCATCATTATAACATGATTTACAGCCTTGTTCTAAGACTTATATTTCTTATCAACATAAATTCCAATGCAATTTGACTACTCTTTCCAAGGACCTCCTTAATCATTATGCACCTATATCTAACAATCTTCTTATGGGTTATGATGAGTGGGATCCCATAATAGAACTCACTAATCTCCCATCCCAAATTCTATTCCTTGATATTATAAGGACATTTACACATCATAAAAACTATCTTATACAACTATTATTCAAGATGAATGTCCCTCATCCTCACCTAATAGGATGTGAGATAACCTTATCTGGATATGAGGATAATATATTACAACAATGTGAAGATATGTATATCAATGTTGATGAAACTATGGACACTTTTATTTCCTTAAAATTTCCAATTTGACATGTTATTCACCACACTTCCTCAGATGACAAGGTCAACCCTACTTACATCATTGATCTTCACACCCTATATTATGATGATGGTTATTCCCTAGATGATCCATTCTTAGGTAGTCTAGTATAGGCCTATGATGCTAATATTGTCTATTATCATTCTTATTTACTTGAGTCTTTTCATGTATCTTCCTATCTTAATTCATCTATAGTTATCAATTTTAGTATTTTTCGTCTTTATCATAAGGTATAGATGGTGCTAACACCTCCAGTTTTTTAGGAACCTTGTAGGAGTATGCTCATAGATCATGATATGACTAGTCTCACCCATATTTTAGGTTCCATAAATCCCATAATTAGTTTACTCCTGAGATTAGTGCATCCTTCCTTATACCTTATGTAGATCTCACTCCTTTAGTAGAGCTCTTATCAAAACCCATTCTGACTTCCACTATAGTTGAGCCCATTATTGCTCCAACTATAATTGAGCTTATTCCTAATCTAATTATTGCTAAGCTTACCCCTATTTCTCATCACATTATTCTTTCTATTGAGCCTAGTTCTATTCCTCCTCTATCACCACCTTCCCTTAGTGATGGTTTGATTCCCTTACCTAAGATGGCTCCATTACCCACCAAATGGGCTGATGAGCATTCTCTAGCTTCTACTCCTATTACACCTCCTTTTATGAGTGATTCTTCCAAAACCACTCATAAGCATATCTATTGATTCCATGGGATAGATAATGATTTTTCTACCCATTTCCACAAGTTACAATAGTATATTGCTATATTTCATCATTCCTCTCCTTCCTCAAACAAAGGCATACCTCCTTGGAAGGTTATACCTAAGTATGATGAAGTATATTGTCTATGGCACCAATATGGCACCCATCACACTAATTGTTACCCCATCTTTCAACAACACTTTAAGGATCACCTTATAGTTATTCCTAAACCTTCTTTCATTCCTCCCATAGGTCATTTTCATAAGAAGGCTCTTCCTTCTTCTCCCATTGCTCCACCTCCAATGGTTACATCTCCTCCCATGGTCCCTTCATTACCTTTTTTTCTTCCACCCATGATTCCTTCACCTATGGACCTTCCCTCACCTATGGATCCTTCCCCACCTGTGAGCCCCTCACCCATGGATCCTTATCCTCTGGTGATTCCTACATCTCCTGTAGAGCCTACTCCCATGAATTCTCCCAAGCATCCCTTACCTAACTTCCTTATTCAACATGATCCTCCAAGCATTCCCACTTTTTTAGTTGAGGATATTTAAAAAGAAGTCTTTTCCTAGTTTTCAACAAATATTAATGAGACATTAACAACAACTCATATCCATTTACATAGAGATTTATCCAATGTCTTAGATAATGTGTAGGTATATTTATCATTACTTATGAGCACATGCATGGTGCCTTTACATCTATATTTTGATTGAACATGTGTTATAATTTCATTCTTATCTATCTATTATATCATTTGACATTATGTCAAATTAATATTTTTCTTATATGGTGATTCTTTACCTTTTGTACTATATCTTGCTATATATTGTCATTTATATTTGCATATGATTGTCATTATTTATCATTGATTTCTCTTTTTTTATTGAGTTTTTATAAACACTCTCTATTCTTGTGTCTTAATGATTGTTTTCTTTCTTATCTCTATTTTTCATAGATAATTATCATTGTGAGTTAGTTATACAAACCTTATTATATTTTATATTTTTCTCCTTTAGCATGTGTTAAGTTAGTAAACAATGTATATCATTATACTTTCCTTTCACCAATTCACTTTTGGATATCATTTTTACCTTCTTCCTTTTTAATAAACTAAGAATATACATGGTTGAGTCTTAAGATCACATGATTATTCATTTTTAAGCCTAAGTGTCCTAGTCAGTCCTTATCTTTGGTTACTTAGATTCCTTTAGCCTTAGCTCACAACTCATTTGTGTGTATCACCACATCTCTCATGATTAGTCACTCCAAATCCATATGGAGGAGGAAATTTCAAAAGCCATAAAAAGTTAAAATCCAAATCATTTAAATAAAAGGCAATGATACAAAAGGTAAAAATATTCTTAAAAGTCAAATCACACTAAAAAACATGATTCAAATCACATCTCTTTTTTCTAGTTGAAGCTCAAACTCCATAGTTGGCCTCACGGTAGAGATAAGGTCCTTTGGGGTGAGGTAGACCAATAGATTAGAAAAGGAGAATAAAAAATCTTTCAGTGCTACCTAATTTATCACACAAGTACCCAATCTTTGCAATAGATCAACGACTCTATAAGGGGTCCTAAGGAATAGGGAACATGTCATGGGAAGGTAGATCCATTTTAATTTTTCTTATACCAATATACCTTCATGAGTTGATCTTAGTATCATGATTATTTTCCTAGAAATATTTTTGTATATAATGATTAGGTTTATTTTTCACATTGATGGTCACTAGTGTTTCACTAGAATTTTCACTTTTATGACTAAGAAGATATAAAGAGATAAAGGTTGCAAAAAGGGGTAAAATAGATATGGTAGAAACACTTGGTAGAAATGTGCTCATGAACTAGATAAAGTGGAGAACTCTTATTTGACTAGGGGAAGATGAACTATATAACAAAACATTCAAATCAAGCTTATTTGTTAGATAAGGAGGAAGGGTAGATTGCCTAGCTGGGATTAGATCCAAAAAAGTGTGAGCTATCTATGGAGGTTGTCAATCCACTCTCTGATACAAGTTAATGCTGAAAGAAATGAAATGAAAGTTACATACATGAAAGTAACCAAAATTAATACTTTAAAAATGTAAGATAAATATCTAATAAACTATCATAAAGGTAAATTTTAATTTATTGAAAGAAATGTTTTGATCTGTCTGGTCTGGGTCTGGTCAGATCTGTGATAGAAAATGGGGAAAATTAGGGTCTATCAAGGGCTAGTTTAAAGGTGTAAAATGAGTGTTTTAGTCATAAAAGGTTGAATATCAATAGTTAAGGTCCCAAAATGGTAATCATCAATGGTTATGGGTAGGTATCACTGGTTAG
This sequence comes from Torreya grandis, assembly GCA_037957365.1. NCBI lineage: Eukaryota > Viridiplantae > Streptophyta > Pinopsida > Cupressales > Taxaceae > Torreya > Torreya grandis. The sequence continues at coordinate 1,473,366 of JARHVA010003113.1, read as the reverse complement.
GGTACTATTGATGGTTACCTAATGGGCTTGGTAATGTCAAAAAGGGTCTGTAAGTAGAGAAGTAAGCTCAAGATCTATCTAATGTAGAAGGTATATTTGGGATCTAAAAATGGTAGGGTGGAGAGATAGGTGTTCTTAGTTGAGATCGAAGGTCTGATAGGAAGGAAAATAGGTAAGATCTAGATAGGAATATCCAAGTAGATGGAAAGGAAATAGAAATAGATAATAATCAAATGCTTACCTAATCCTGAAGATATTTTGGTAGCATAACAATGCTTGAAGGAGAGCTAGAAGAAATTCACTAGAGGTTTGGTTTGGTGGCTATTAAAGAAACCTACATGAAGAATCCTCAAATGCTTGGAAGACTTGAGTACCTATATGGAGATATCCTAAATTTAGATATGTTTATGGATTTGATTTTGCCCATCCCTTTGTCCTCTTGCTCACTTCCTTTTATAAACAAAAAGTGATGGAGTATGAAGATAAGTTGTAGGATTACAAGGTGTTTATGATGTGTTAGGAGATGGATTAGGTGGAAACTATTAAATTTATGCTTGAAATACATGAGGAATAACTGGTGATAAGTTACCAATTGGAAGACCTAATTATCAATGGTTAGACCTAACCATTGATAGTTAGGTAACCACCAATGGTTTACCTTAATCGTAAGTGGTCAAGGTATTGAATAGAAATGGGTTAAAAGTGGGTAAATGGGATGAACATGGTGTTAAGGTTAGTTAGGGTAAAAGGGCTAGTTGATTAGTAAACTAACCAACGTAATCAAAGGTAAGGTTAAGTTAAATGGGTTAGGTGAAGGGATTAGTTCAAGTAAGGTTATTTTAACTTTATTAGTGTAGTCAAAATAAGAGAAGGTGAAGTCCAAGGAATTTTGACAACTTGAACCATATGTGTAGTCTTAGCTTGTATTTGCAAGCTAAAAAATAAAAATAAGGATGGTGTTGGTTGAAGGTCAATTTGCCTCAAGTATGGGAGGAATTCCCCCTCAAATTAGGAGATGATGAGGAAAAAGTTGAATTGGGTTGAGGTTTGATGAATGGTGTATGGTTAGTCACATAGGTGAGTGACTAAAGGGTGGTTCAAACTTGGGCACTTGTAATGTAAACATGTGCACATGATATGACAAAGTTGAGATAGCCAATATTATGCAAGGACTAAGGATGGTAATGTTTGTAAAAAATAATCTCAGTGCTAAGAAGATAAGAGACCAATGGACCATGTGACCATATGGTGATGGTTGGGTACACTTGTTATCCTTATAATAAAAATTGATCAATGTCCTTGGGGGTATCCAAATTTAGAAGTGATCCCAAGTGTGGGTATCTAAAATTAGAATTGATCCCATGGAGGACTTCAATGTTCTAGTCATGCACTAAGTGCATAATATTTAAATGTTTGAATGGTCAACATGACAATATCAGATAATGTAGTAAAAAGACCATGGTAAGGTCATCACAAAAAGATGCAAAAGGTTTAGGTCAAAATGGTCAACATCAAGATGTACATGGTGTAATGGTTCAAGGATAATGTTCAATGGTTGAAGGGAAAGGGATGGCTGAGATGACTCCAAATTCACTAGGCAAATTAACACTACCTACATAATTCTATAGATATAGTATCTAATAAAAAGTTTAGGCCAAATGTAATTATAGTTCTAGGATAGCGATATGGATAAAAGTGATCTCCAAATGGTATAAAAAGGTGGAGAAAATATAATCTCCAAATGGTTGAAAAATGTGGAGAAAAGATAATCTCCAAATGGTCAAAAAAGGTGGAAAAAATATAATCTTTAAATGGTCAAAAAAGGTAGAGAAAAGATAATTTCCAAATGGTAGATAGCCAAAATATGGGTAGAAAGATAATGATCAATGGTTGGGTGAAAGGTATGTTGGAAAAGGGGTGGCTGAGCTGACTCCATATGCACTAGGCAAATGAATGGTACTTACATAGTTCCATGGACATAGGATCCAACAAAAACTTTAGGCCAAATGTAGTTCTAGTTCTAGTTGGATGATCGTTAAAAAAAGGAAGGATGAAGGAGAAGAGTAATCTCATAAAAACCTAGGGGAATGAAATTAACCAAATAGGTCAAGGTTGTTTTCAAATGAGTATCCCTAATTTGACATACCATATGGTCTAAGTTTTGTTGAAGGTAGCATTGGTTCTTATTAAAGAAAGTGGTTTGATAGAGGGTGGAGAGTAATACTCTTCAAGAACTAAGTGATGGAGAAGGAATCTACAAGATAAAGGCCTCATTTTTTTTGGGGGTGAGGGTATAAAAAGGTAAAATGTGGGAGAATTTAGGAGACACCTATTTATAAGAGCCAATAATAAGAGGGAAAGAAAATAAACATGATACCTTTTCATTGGTAAAAAATGAAAACATCATTGAAGTTAGATGGGGTTTGGTGAACCATAACCTTATGAATGTTTCACATAAGTATAATTTGGTTGATAAAAATTTGTCTTGATCACATTATGTTGAGTAAGCTCAAAATCTCTTGATTCATAGAGAATGGAAGAAGGGGAAATAAGGTGAATAGTAAATGGGTAAATAGGGAAGATCACCTTATGTGGGAAAGTATTCCATTTCTATAGGTGACCTAAGAACCAAATTTAGACAAGTCTATGTCTTATGCTCGGTGTAGATTGATCAATGCAAGAAGTCTACTGAAGAGAAAGTTGATTACATATTTCTTGAGATGTTTATTTGTTTTTAGAGATAGGGTCTATTTATGATTTTTCTTTTTATAAATTTGTTAAGCTAATCAATGTGAAGCTTCAAGGAATTACTTTTAATATATAAATTTGACTTAGCCATCCTTTGAGGGAGTGGTCTAAATTTATAATTTTTTGTAGCTGTCCTTCAAGGGAATAATCTATCTTTTAAGCAATGTTCAAGAAATGGGGTAGCTATCTTTCAAGGGATTAGTCTACAAAATGATATATTTTGGTATCCCAAATAGGTTGAATGCTTGTTTTATACATGGACAATTCTAATAAGGCTTAAAGGTGTACCTTTATGAGGGAAAATGTTTAGCACAAGAAGGTAGTGGAAGTTGGAAAAGAAGAGGTGTTGAGAGATAAAATACCATGTCATTTCATCTCATAAAAGACAAAAGTATCCTTGAGAACCATGCTATGGGTAAAGATAGGTTATCCATATTCAGGTTTAGGGAATAGTTGTGATGGATAATCACATGGTTCTATTTGAATCAAGTTAGATAAAAGGAATGTGAGGGTATAAAATCTCATGAATCATGGGATGGGCTTAAGTTAGATAAGAAGGTGAGTTTGATATTTGTTTTAATAGAAAAAATGATGCAGATGTGAAGCATCAAGAGGCTGAGGTTCTAGTTTGCCTTCAAGGGTGGATAAATGATAAGATCCTGATCCATACTTATGGGTGATGATGTAGGATCCAAGCCAATTAAAGGAAAACTTACCTCTTTTGATTTTCTCCATGTTAGTGACATGTTGGTTTTCTTTGATGATGAGATCTATGAAATTTGAATTTTTTCTCTCTCATATTTTTGTTATAGGTGCACATAATGTATTCTTGGTAGACATGAAGGTGGTTAAGGGCTATGAGGAATTTTTCATCAAGTAGCTCTAGTTGGGGTAAATGTTCTTGATTATATTTTCTCTCAAAAATAATGTCTTGTAGTGATATGTGAAGAGAGGGAATTTATACTACGAGAGGAAAGACTACCTCTACCCCAAAGATAAGGGAGAAAGGGGTAGCACTTGTAGAGGTTTGAATGCTAGTGTGATAGGCCCATAAAGTGAAGGGGATATGCAAGTACCAATATTAACCTAAAGCATTGACAACCTTAGTTAGCATTTTGTTCAAAATTTTGTTGGAAGCCTCAGCTTGTCCATTTGCTTGTAGATAGTAAGGTGAGGGAAAACTAAGTTTGATGCCAAAGGAATAGAAAATACCTTGAACTTGATTTTTCTTGAAATATTTTCCATTGTTAGTGATGATATTATGGGGAACACAAAAATGATAGATGATATGGTGGTTGATAAAATTAATGATCTTTTCAGCTTTGGTAGAAATAAGAGGAATAGCCTCTATCCACCTAGTGAAGTATTTGGTAGTGGTGATGTGATGAATGAGGGTTGATTTCTTTGAGGAGGTTCAATCCCCATTATGAGAAAGGTTAAATGTCCTTGGATGTTTGAAGTCTATGTGCAAGTGCATGATGTAAATTAACATATTGTTGACATTTAACACACTTCTTTACATAGTCACAATAGTCTTAATTAAGGGTGGGCCAATAGTAGCCAAGGTGAAGGATATATTTAGTGATAGCTTGTCAACCAAAGTGTCCACCACAGATTCCATCATGGGTTTTTTTGATAGCAGAAGAGGCTTCATGACCACAAAGATAATGGAGAAGAAGGTCATCAAAACCATGTTTATATAGTATTCCTCCTAATATGGTATAATGAGAAGTGGTTTAGATGAAGGCTTGTCGAGCATTCCTAGAGAGGTTAGGAGGAACTACACTAAGGTTGAAGTAGTTAAATGTTTATTCATACCAAGTGTCTGAGGTAGATTATTACACATTGTAGATGGTAAGAAGGTCAGAGTGGATGTACGAGGGTGTGACAAAATGGTGAATGGTGATAAATAATTTAGAAGTGGCAAGTTGAGTTGGGATTTGTGAAGTAAGGGAAGCTATTATATCTATACACTTATTAGTGGATCATGGAATAGATTGGATAGAGTAATGGTCAAATGACACCAAGAGTACATCAACTAATTGTTTATACTTTTGTAGGATATCATTTTTGCATTGGTAGGAACTATTAACTTGGTTGATGACAAGTTGGTAATAATAGAAGATAGTAATGGTTTTGACTTCCAAAGCTAAGGTGATTTAGAGACCTATCACTATGGCTTCATACTCAACCATGTTATTGGTACACTCACAATCATTTGAAAGAAAGAAAAATGGGTTCTCTATTAAGGAGAATGAGAACAACTCCAATATCCCCACCATGTTGACATTTGGATCAATCAAAGAATAGGGTCACTTGATAGGTGATGTCCTCCTGAGATAGAGTAACAATAGACTCATCTAGAAATGTAAGAGGAGTGTGTTGATTTTTTGGTAAAGGAGCTTTGGACAATTGGTTGGACATAACTTACCCTTTGATTGACTTTTTCTAGAGGAACTCAAGGTCAAACTCAATGAGGAGCATGAGCCACTTAGCCATATGTTAGTGTTAGGTTGTGGAGCTAAAAGCTTCACCAGGATACAAACAGGAGAAGTTACAAAGGTTGCGGAGAGTTGCAAAATGAGTTGTAGGGCAATCGATGTCAGTCTGATCAACTGACGTTGGTCAGACAATAGTGAAGAAGCAACTGACATCGATTACCAGTCGGCCAACATCAGTCAGGGAGGAGCCGACATCGGTGACCTATGTGTGAGCATGCAGTTTGCATGCGTATTCCAGAGAGTCTATTTTTGGACTATCAATTTGCATGTTAAAGGCTAATTATAGTCTAGAGTTACATGTCTAATTATTGTAATTAAGATAGTCTAATTATTGTAAGTATGAGATCTATATAATAGACTCATGGGCTGTATTGTAAACTTGTGCTAGAGAGTAAGAGAGCTAAATAAGCTCCTTCAGAGAGAAGAGAGCAATGGGATGTTCCTCCTAATTCTGTAGTACCAGGTGTGGGTACTAGTTTGGAGAATCAGAAGGGTTCTTCATATATGTATGATGTTGGTCAGCAGGTGTGCATGGCTTCTTTTGGAGATCTACAATGGTGAGTAAGGTCTAGTGATTTGTAGGTGACAGCAGAGAGCAGGGGATCTACTTGGAGTATGATTGTGTGCTTGGTGTACTAGCAGCGTGTTACTGACTGGTGGAGGTGAACATCAATTCTGTATTGGAGTTGATTGTTGGGAACGAGAGAGAGAGGGAAGAAGGTCTTGAGGTGTGGCAAGCCTTTGAGGTGGAAGAAGAAGTGGCATCTTCTTTATTGTATATTCTTCTAAGTGATTATTAATACAATTGTGTATTGTCTCTCATATCCTGTGTTGTTTCATATTTCTAGTTACTTATTGATTTTGGTTAAATTCTGTGTTTAGTTGTTAATACAAGAAGTAATCATATGTGCTCTTTTGGTGGAGCAAGATCCTAACAAGTGGTATCAGAGCCTGGTTGTAGGTTCAAGAGCTGATACCATCAAGTGGTATCAGATCTTTTGGTTGGGTTTACTAATAGGTGGTTTCAGATCTGGTAGTGTTTTTGATTACAGGTCACTCTCAGGGATTTTAGATTGAGTGGGAGTATAGCAATGGCAGAAGAAAGTAAGCTACAAATGGATAAACTGAATAACATGAATGGTCTTATTAATGAAAAGAAAGAGCAGGTAAAGGGAGATTGTTGGTCGGCAAAACATTAGCATGTAGAATCATATGTTGCAGGTGATGTTGCACAAGATGTTCTGGATAAAGTAGAATCTTGGTTTATAGATTCTTTTGCCTCTTTCCATGTAGCCCAAAATAGAGCATCTTTTCATGGGTATGTCTTTGTAGACTTTGGAGAGATTTATTTAGGGGTTGGAGAGCCTTGTCAGATGATTGATGAAGGGGAAGTGAAGCTGAAATTGTAGGTGGATAATACACAGGTGTTGAAGGAAGTCATGCAAGGACCAGTCTTGGAGATGAGTATAATTTCTTCAAGAAATTTGGGTGATGGGAGATGCACAGTAACTCTCACAGTGGATGCACTTGAATTAGATGGTGGTAAGAAAGTAGGTATCCTTTATCTATCTACTTATATTACTGATTCACCTTTTGTTATAGAGATGTGGCTTTATAGGCTTGGTCACATATGTAGGAGGGGAATGCATGTTCTTAATCAGAAGACAAATGTTTTTGATAAACTTAAGAACTAGAAGGCCTTGGTGTTCATGGAGGAGATGGCAGACAGAGATCAGTTGTGGGGACTAAATTATTCTGAGCAGGGCTGTGTTGATTTGAATAGGGTTTTGACCCAAAAGAGCTCGCGGGTAAAAGGTTATCACTCACAGGTGAACACAGGTACCAGCATCGGTCAGATAGTGACCGACATCAGAAACCTAAGATCGACATTGGTCAGATAGTAACTGACATTGGTAAAATGGATACCAGCATCGGTAAGGGAACTGACGTCGAAAGACAGGGTCAGTCGCAGGGAACCGATGTCAGTCGGTTGCAGATTGGGAGATGGCCGAGATTGATCACTAGAACGGATGTTGGGCAGACAACAAGCTATTAAGGAGTCTCAAATACCCATATGGAGGTCAGAAAGGGTAAGTGAACCTCATATTCATTGTTCACCTTCTTTATATTGCTTACTGATGGTCAAGAACTAGGAAGATGTGAAGAAGCAATGTAGGTAGAATCCAAAACTAGTGGGAGCTTGGCATGGATGAGGAGTGTGAGTCCTTGGAGAAGAACCAAATAGGTATTTTTTGGTGGAGTTATCAGTTGGAAGAAAGCACTAGATGAGGGATAGATTCCCTAGTTAAAGAAGAGATTGGATGGACACGTGAGACAAAAGGCTATGGTATATGGTCTTGAGGAAGCTGCAAGACAGTGGTATAGGTTTTGATAGGTAGATGACAAAGCAGGGATTTGGTCAACGCCAATGTAACTATTGTGTTTGAATTACCAAGTGGATGATGGTCATAACATTATCTTATTACTATAAGTGGGTGATTTTCTAGTAGGTTTATATATATAGGGTTTTACTGAGCTAAAGGTAAGGTTAGTTCAGTGGCATGTCATGAGGAATTTGGAGTAGCGAAATTCTTTGGCATAAGAGACATGGAAGATCACAGGTTGATCTCCAATGAGAGCTAATATGAAGATGGTGTTGGTGGGGTTCAAGATGTAGGATACAGAATTGAAAATCACACCAAGGGCTAGACAGTTCAAGCTGAGCTTAGAACAGGGTTCGAAATCACATGAGGTCTAGTGTAGACCTAAGTTTTCCCAAGTAGTGGGAGTTGTCAGAAAGTTTGGACCCAATTCAGGGAAGGAGTACTGGAGGGTAGTTCAGTGGATTCTCAAGTATCTAAGAGGGACTAGCAGTAGGGATTCTTGTTATGCAGGGTCAAGGTCTTCACTACATGGAGTTGTAGGTTCAGATGTGGCAGGTTACTTGGATGACAGGTGTAGCATCACAGGTTGTGTGGTGGTTGGTCTTCAGGGTCAATCTTGAAGATGAATACAAGCCAGAGAATAATTTAGACGGTGTATAGGTATAGGTATAGGTGCAACTATTTATCTCTAAGTGGGAGATTGTTAGGTTGTGGAGCTAAAAGTTTCACCAGGATGCAAATAGGAAAAGTTACGAAGGTTGTGGAGGTTGCGGAGATTTACAAAATGAGTTACAAGGCAACTGACATCGATCTGATCAATCGATGTCAGTCAGACAACAGTGAAGAAACAACTGACATCAGTTACTAGTCAGTCGACATCGATTAGGGAGGAGCCGACATCAGTGACCTGTGTGTGAGCATGTAGTTTGCATGCATATTCTGGAGAGTCTATTTTTGGACTGTCAGTTTGCATGTTAAAAGGTAATTATAGTCTTGAGTTGCATGTCTAATTATTGTAATTAAGATAGTCTAATTATTGTAAGTATGAGATCTATTTAATAGACTCATGGGCTATATTTTAAACTTGTGCTAGAGAGTAAGAAAGCTAAATAAGCTCCTTCAGAGAGAAGAGAGCAATGGGGTGTTCCTCCTAGTTCCACAGTACCAAGTGTGGGTGCTAGTTTGGAGAATTAGAAGGGTTCTTCGTATATGTATGATGTTGGTCAGTAGGTGTACATGGCTTCTTTTGGATATCTACAATGGTGAGTAAGGTCTAGTGATTTGCAGGTGATAGTAGAGAGCAGGGGATCTACTTGGAGTATGGTTGTGTGCTTGGTGTACTGGCAGCGTGTTACTGACTGGTGGAGGTGAACATCAATTTTGTATTGGAGTTGATTGTTGGGATAGAGAGAGAGAGGGAAGAAGGTCTTAAGGTGTGGCAAGCCTTTGAGGTGGAAGAAGAAGTGGCATCTTCTTTATTGTATATTCTTTTGAGTGATTATTAATACAATTGTGTATTGTCTCTCATATCATGTGTTGTTTCATATTTATAGTTACTTATTGATTCTAGTTAAATTATGTGTTTAGTTGCTAATACAAGAAGTAACCATATGTGCTCTTTTGGTGGAGCAAGATCCTGACAAGTGGTATCAGAGCTTGGTTGTAGGTTCAAGAGCTAATACCATCAAGTGGTATCAGAGCTTTTGGTTGGGTTTACTAACAGGTGGTTTCAGATCTGGTAGTGTTTTTTATTACAGGTCACTCTCAGAGGTTTCAGATTGAGTGGGAGTATAGCAATGGTAGAATAAAGTAAGCTATGAATGGAGAAACTAAATAGCACGATGGTCTGATTGATGGAAAGAAAGAGTAGGTAAAGGGAGATTGTTGGTCGACAGAAGATCAACGTGTAGAAGCATATGTTACAGGTGATGTTTTACAGGATGTTCTGGATAAAGTAGAATCTTGGTTTACAGATTCTTTTGCCTCTTTCCATGCAGCCTAAAATAGAGCATCTTTTCATGGGTATGTGTTTGGAGACTTTGGAGAGATTTATTTAGGGGTTGGAGAGCCTTGTCAGATGATTGATGAAGGGGAAGTGAAGCTAAAATTGTAGATGGATAACACACGGGTGTTGAAGGAAGTCATGCAGGGACCAATCTTGGAGATGAGTCTAATTTCTTTAGGAAATTTGGGTGATGGGAGATGCATAGTAACTCTCACAGTGGATGCACTTGAATTAAATGGTGGTAAGAAAGTAGGTATCCTTTATCTATCTACTTATATTACTGATTCACCTTTTGTTATAGAGATGTGGCTTTGTAGGCTTGGTCACATATGTAGGAGGGGAATGCATGTTCTTAAGCAGAAGACAAATGTTTTTGATAAACTTAAGAACTGAAAGGCCTTGGTGTTCATGGAGGAGATGGTGGATAGAGATCAGTTGAGGGGACTGAATTATTCTGAGTAGGGTTGTGTTGATTTGAATTGGGTTTTAACCCAAAAGAGCTCGCGGGTAAAAGGTTATCACTTATAGGCAAACACAGGTACCAATGTTGGTCATACAGTGACTGACATCGGCAACATAAGACCGACATTGGTCAGACAGTAACCGATGTCGATAGAATGGATACGGGTGTCGGTAAGGGAATCGATGTCGATAGACAAGGTCATTCACAAGAAACTGACGTCGATCGGTTACAGATTGGGAGATGGCCAAGATCGGTCACTGGAACGGATGGTGGGCAGATATCAAGCTATCAAGGAGTCTCAAACACCCATATGAAGGTCAGAAAGGGTAAGTGAACCTCATATTCATTGTTCACCTTATTTATATTGCTTACCGATGGTCAAGAACTAGGAAGATGTGAAGAAGCAATGCAGGTAGAATCCAAAAATAGTGGGAGCTTGGCATGGATGAGGAGTGTGAGTCCTTGGAGAAGAACCAAAAAGGTATTTGTTGGTGGAGTTGTCACCTGGAAGAAAGCACTGGATGAGGGATGGATTCCCTAGTTAAAGAAGAGAGTGGATGGACACGTGAGACAGAAGGTTATGGTATATGGTCTTGAGGACGCTGCAGGACAGTGGTACATGTTTTGACAGGTAGATGACAAAGCATGGCTTTGGTCAACATCAGTGTAACTATTGTGTTTGACTTACCAGGTGGATGATGGTCACAACATTATCTTGTTATTGTATGTGGGTGATTTTCTAGTAGGTTTGTACATACAGGGTTTTACTGAGCTAAAGGTAAGGTTAGTTCAGTGGCATGTCATGAGAAATTTGGAGCAGCAAAATTCTTTGGCATAAGAGACATGGAAGATCATAGGTTGATCTCCAGTGGGAGATAATGTGAAGATGGTGTTGGTGGGGTTCAAGATGCAGGATGTAGAATCGAAAAGCACACCAAGGGCTGGACAGTTTAAGCTGAGCTTAGAACAGGGTTCAAAATCACATGAGGTCTAGTGTAGACCTAAGTTTTCCCAAGTAGTGGGAGTTGTCAAAAAGTTTGGACCCAATTTAGGGAAGGAGTAGTGGAGGGTAGTTCAGTGGATTCTTAGGTGTCTGAGAGGGACTAGCAATAGGGATTCTTGTTATGCAGGGTCAAGGTCTTCACTACATGGAGTTGTAGGTTTAGATGTGGCAGGTTACTTGGATGACAGGTGTAGCATCACAGGTTATGTGGTGGTTGGTCTTCAGGGTCAATCTTGAAGAGGGATACAAGCCAGGGAATAATTTAAATAGTGTAAAGGTATAGGTACAGGTGTAGCTATTTATCTCCAAGTGGGAGATTGTTAGGTTGTGGAGCTAAAAGCTTCAATAGGATGCAAATAGGAGAAGTTACAGAGGTTGCAGAGGTTGCAGAGAGTTACAGAATGAGTTACAGGGCAACTGACATCATTCAGACAGTAGTGAAGAAACAACTGATGTCGGTTACCAGTCAGCTGACATCGGTCAGGGAGGAGCTGACATCAGTGACCTGTGTGTGAGCATGCAGTTTGCATGCGTATTCTAGAGAGTCTATTTTTGGACTTTCAGTTTGCATGTTAAAGGTTAATTATAGTCTTGAGTTGCGTGTCTAATTATTGTAATTAAGATAGTCTAATTATTGTAAGAATGAGATCTATATAATAGACTCATGGTCTATATTGTAAACTTGTGCTAGAGATTAAGAGAGCTAAATAAGATCCTTCAGAGAGAAGAGAGCAATGGGGTGTTCCTCTTAGTTTCACAGTACCAGGTGTGGGTGCTAGTTTGGAAAATCAAAAGGGTTCTTCATATATGTATGATGTTGGTCAGTAGGTGTGCATGGCTTCTTTTGGAGATCTACAATGGTGAGTAAGGTCTAGTGATTTGCAGGTGACAGTAGAGAGCAGGGGATCTACTTGGAGTACGGTTGTGTGCTTGGTGTATTGGCAGCGTGTTACTGACTGGTGGAGGTGAACATCAATTCTATATTGGAGTTGATTGTTGGGACCGAGAGAGAGAGGGAAGAAGGTCTTGAGGTGTGGCAAGCCTTTGAGGTGGAAGAAGAAGTGGCATCTTCTTTATTATATATTCTTCTGAGTGATTATTAATACAATTGTGTATTGTCTCTCATATCCTGTGTTGTTTCATATTTCTAGTTACTTATTGATTCTGGTTAAATTTCGTGTTTAGTTGCTAATGCAAGACATAATCATATGTGCTCTTTTGGTGGAGTAAGATCCTGACAGTTAGTTTTGTTAAGGTTTAGAGTGCATATACTTGAGGGGGTTAGTGTTGGTGATGAGGTAGGTTTTATGATTGAAGAGGTAGTGATAAATTTTGGTAGCTACGAAGATGAGGGAAAGGCAAAGTTTCTCAGTATGGGTATACTAAGTCTCATAATCTATAAGTGTTTAATTGATATAATATACAACTTATTACTTATTTTGTTCATCTTCATGTGCAAGCATTACCCTTAGGGATGGTTAGTGGCAAATACATAAAGGTAGAATGGATGGTCCTCTTTAGGAGGGGTGAGAACCAGTGGAGAAAGATGGTATTCTTTGATTGAATCAAAAGCCTGCTGATAGTCTTTAGTCCACTTAAAAGAAGTGTCTTTCTTGAGTAAATGGTGAAAATCTTGACATCTATTAGGTAATTGAGAGATGAAATGGCAGATGGATTGGAGTTGCCTTGTAGGCTATGGAGTTGTTTAAGGTGGGTTTAAGGTGGCATCTCGAGGATGGCTCAAACTTTGGTAGGGTCTAATTAGATTCCTCAGAGAGAGATGATGAAGCCAAGGATTTTTATAGATAAGACCCCAAAAATACATTTCTTGGGATTTAATCTGACATGAAAATGGATGAAGTAATATCTAGGTGGTCCTTGTGATGTTTAGATTTCCCAAGGAGATCATCCATATAATCCTCAATAATTTTATGAATGAGATCATGGAAGATGTAATTCATAGCATGTTGGTAGGTTTCCCTAGCATTATTCAAACTAAAGGGCATGACCCTATAGCAAAAGGTTCCCCATGGGGTGATAAAATAGGTTTTATGTTGATCCATGGGTGAAATCAAGATTTTGTTATATCTTGAGAAACCATCCATAAGAGATAACATTTCATGTCCATTAGTAAGGTCAACAAGTTACTCAATGATATGTAAAGGAATGTTATCCTTTGGATAAGCAAGGTTAAGGTCATGAAAGTCAAGGTAGATTTGAAGTCCCCTTATACATTTGGTGATAGGGATAATGTTAGAAACCCATTGAGGATAGTCTATGGGTTGGATGAAGTCTATGGATAAGGGACATTGTAGCTCCTCTTTTACAAGAAGTGAAATGTGATGATGCATCTTATGAATATTTTGGCACACAAGTTTGACATCAAGATAGGTGAAAATTTTATGGACAACAATAAAGGGGTTGATTCTTGGTATGTCCTTATATGACTAAGCAAATTTAATACTATGGTCATAAAGGTAGGAAGGAAAATATTGTTGCTCCCTAGAATCTAGGGATTGACTAATTTTGACTAAGTATAGATTATCTTGAGTACTTAAGTTGACTTCTATGGTAGATTCATTTAACATGGTTTACTTATTAAGAGGAAGAGAGTTGTGGATAGAAGAATTTTTTACACCAAGGTAGGTGAGAATGAAATCATCATCTTGTTGTTGAATGGTATGTATGGTGGGAGAATCACATTTGATCATGTTAGGATAGATGAGAGGAAGGGTTTTAGTTTGGCCATCCTTTTGATAAACCAAGGGGCACAAAATAATATTGTTGATAAAAAATATTTAGGAGGAATGACCTCAAATTCCTTAGACTTGGAATGGGAATGAGTTGGGGAGGAATAGGTTTCATCCTCAATTTTGGTGATGGGTTTTGGTGAATCAGTGGGTTCTTCAGGTGGTTAAAACCCAAGGTCAAAGGAATATTAAGGATTTTGAGTTTTTATCATGGGTATCTCATGGGGTCCTTATTCATAGAGTCCAAGAATAAATCCTTTCTAGGCACACCTATGCAGATATAGTTTGGCAAATATTGGTTTGTTAAGGTATGAGATGTCTATGGTAAGTGGTTTGGTAGATGAGGTAATGGTGGGAGTAATAAGTAGATGATCAAGTCTCCCATAGATGAATTTGGTTTGATAGTTGAGGAGCCTAAAATTAATGATGACACCAATGTTGGGGTCATAATGGGGATCATGGACGAGGTTCCCATACTCTTGAGGAGTGGGGAAAGCATCCAAAGCTAAAATATGATATTCTCCTAGTGAGAGACATTGGAATGTGAGTTCCAAGGGGTCATCTATGGGAATTAAGATGAAGGAATGAATGATATTGTTAAATATTCATCATGGGTAGTGGTGGAAGTGTTGTTAGTGGGTGATGAAGTGGATGAGGTAAGAATGAGGAAATCATTTGGATGATAGGTCATATTACATGAAACAAAGGGACTTGGGTCAAATTTGATGGTAATGAATTGATGTAAATTCTCAAATTTGACACATTGGTGTAAGGTGGAAGGGACACAACTCATGGCATGAATCCAAGGGAATTCAAGTAAAACATTGTATTGAAACTCACTCTCTACAACATAGAAGATTTCAAGAACAATGTGAGGTCCTAAATGAATGTGAAAGATGATCATACCTAAAGTAGTGGCCATGGTGTCATTAAAAGAGTGAAGGACCATAGTAAATTTATATATGATGTTATTAGGTAGTTTTAGTTGGTCATAAGCATGTGAGGAGATAATGTTGATACTAGCTCCCCCATCAACCATCACCCTTTTAATGTGGGTTTGGTTGATGTATATGGTGATAAAAAAGGGAGGATCGGGATCCTTAGGATGAATAGATGAATCTCAAAATCCTAAAATGTGATGAGGTTGAAATTTTGAAGAGTGCCAATAAAGGCAGCTAGAGGTTAAGGATCATGTGGTTGAACTTCAATAGATTGAAGGGTCTTAATGAGTGTTTGGTGATGATGGGGTGAGGAAGGGAAAACCAAAATGGATATCTTGGGTTTTGGTGATGGTGTGGGTAAAGGTGAGGGTATGTGAGTTTGATAGATAGTTTTAGAGTTAAAAGGGTATGTCCATGGGATGGAAATTTTATATTCTCTTTCCCCTTTTGTTGGGTGCTAGATCGAGTGACCATGTAGATAGTGTGGATAAGGGAAGGTGTTGGACTAGGTGGTTTCTCTAATTTAGATGAGAGTGTGGGAGAGGGTATGTTTTGGAAAGGTTAAGTTGGTAATGGGTTAAGAGGTGGTTCATCTAAAAAAAAATCATCCTCATCCATCAAGTTATGGATAAGGGTCTGAAGATATTTACAAATTTTTGTATCATGTCCAAGTGTTCTATGATAGACACAGATTAATTGGTTATTAAACCAAGATGGTGTAGGACATTAGTGGTCAAATTTTTTAGAAGGGTCAAATGGTTTGATGGGTGGTAAGTGGATACAGGAAGTTTACAACAACCTTTGCAAGATGGTTGAATAGTATTTAGTCAAAGGTGTTGAGGTTTTAGTTTTAGGAGGTAGAGTGGGAGTCTTTTTTGGAGGAGGTCTCATCATGGATTTAGAATTTGAGGGTACTTGTTTGGTTATAGGTGGGAGAGTAGCGAGGGAAATTTTATCCATAAATGAGGATGATGAGGTTGATGATTTGGTAGAAGATGTAGGTGAGGAAAAGGGTGAAGTCCATCAGAAAAAGGAATATGGAATAGGAAGAGTTTAAGGATGAGGTCCCAAGATAGAAGGTAAGGTGGAAGGAGGTGGTATGGGTCTAGTTCAAGGTGGAGACTTGATTGGTTTGATCCTCTTGATGGGTTTGGTGGGTGTGTGTTTTAGTAGTTTAAGAAGAGTCAAGTCCAACTTCAAAGGTGGATGAACAATATTGGGAGTAAGAAGTATCCCCAAGTTTTTGATGGGTTTAGTTTTGGATATGATGGGTTTAGTTTGAGGGGTAGATGATGATTTGGGAATTTTGAGTGGAGGAAGGTAGGAAGGTTCTCCTAGAGTCATGGAAGGAGAAAGGTTGATTAGAGGTATGATGGGTTTATAGGTTGAAGAAAGTGTGGTTAAAGGTTCAAATTTGTTTTCATAGGTGATGGGTGTTGTCAATACCCTTAATTTAATATTGTCAATCTAGGGCTAGTGTTCAAAGGCTGTATAAAAAAAGAGAAAGAGACCTTTGGTAAATGGTTCCTTCTATCACACTCCACACTTTACATAAAATTAAAATCACACTTGCAAGAATTGAAAATCACACTTGCCAAAATTTAAAATCACTCTTACTAGAATTTAAAAGCACACTTACATGAAATTAAAACACACTTGTAGAATGTAAAGCACACTTGCAAAAAAGTAAATTGCTAAATTAAAAATAAATGAAAACACATAAAATACCTACAAGTTTACAACAAACTATACAAAATAAATGTTTACAACCAAAAAAATAAAACAAAATAATGATTTACAACAACGAGAAGAATTATAGAATAAATAAATATAAAATACATTAAATACATTAATCTATCTTCCTTGGAATGAGTGGCCAGCTCATTCCTCAGAAGAGGATTTATTTAAAACATAATTTCAGAATGGACTACTCAAAATAATAGAATGAAGAACTGTATTGATTCATTGAATGAATGAATGTAAACTCGGGTGTGGAAGGTTGCATTTATAATTTCATGCTTATAACCAACACCTTATTTAAGTGTAAAAACCTAGATACTCTATCCTATCTCAATCTTCACTAAATATGGAGAGAGATATTTACTGAAATAAAATTACATAAGCATACATTTGAATACAATCTATTATGGAAAATATATACATAGAAATATATATATATATATATATATATATATATATATATATATATATATATATATATATATACACACATAGAAATATATATATATATAGATATAGATATATATATATATATATATAGAAGGAAAATAAATGAAAAGTATTTTTTTATGATGTTGGAACATTAGAATACTCTTATAAATACTTCCTAAACAAGTTTGTAGTAGTTTTGTTGAATTCTGGAGCAATTCTATTAAAATTTGTAGCAACCTACTAAATCCGTATCAAGCCTACTAAAATCCATAGCAAGCATACTAAAATCCATAGCTGGCTGATGTAATCTGTAGTTGGTCTGATGATATTTGTAGCTAGTCTGATGTAATGTGAAGCTGGTCCATAACAATTTTATTATAATCCATAGCTATTGCAGCAAGTCTGTTTTAATCTAGAGTTACTATGGGATTATGTAGCAAGCCTATAGGAGTCCATATCTTGACAATATTATTGGATCTTGTTGTAGAAGACTTTAATATGGTTAATCTTCATACTTTAAATTATTCTTATCATATTATGAACTGTATATACACTCATTGACAAATTTTTCCCAATAATCATTAGAAATAGATAACTAATAGATAATAAGGAATTCTAAAGACATAACCATGATATATACTTACTCTTTCATTCTAAATAAACTATAAGTATAGAAACTAAATTTAGATCCAATTGTAATGCAAGAAAAAGGGTGTTATTTTATGGATATAATGAGCCATTTTATGGAATCATCAATAGGGTAGAGCCAAACGATGCCAAAAAGTGGCTCTATTTAAGTTGGGTTGAAAGGTGAATGCCATATTTTGAACAATCTAGAAAAATGTTTGTATATGGGCTTAGTTTTTTGATCCTTAGATCCAAAGATTAAGCCTTTAGGTGGAGGTGAGGAAATGTTGTTGGGAGAGGGTTATAAAATTTGGGAGGATGATTCTACCATGGAGGGTGTCAAGGAAGAAGTTTCCCCTTTTGGAGTGGTTTCAAAAGAGAGGTTGGGTTGTTCAATGATAGATGTGATAGGTTTAAGTGAGGGGGTGGATATGGTTTAACCTCCAAAGGAATGGTAGGTGAGTTCTCCTCCATGGGTAAAAAAATGGGTGGAGAGTTGGTTGAAGCAATGATTGCCTCTTTTGGTTTTTTAAAGGAGGTGTGGGTAAGCCCATGGTTTTCTTGAGTGAGGAGGAGGTTAGAGTGGATTCCTTGGTTTGGATGTCAAAAGGAAGGGTAGGTGAGTTGTCTACTTCAATGAGTGGGATGGATGAAATGGAGGTTGAGGTAACAGTCTCCTCTATAAAGGGTTCAACAATGATTGCATTGATTGTAATGACCTCATGTGTGTGAGATGATTCAGGTTGGTTGGTAGGGTGTATGGTTGGGAAATGGTTTATTTAAAATATCAAAGGATTAGTTAGGGGGTACATTGGGATTGTCAAATATGAGTTCCCCCTTGTTAATCATGTTTTGGACAATCATTTTGAAATTATTACACCTACTAACATCATGTCTAATAATGCAATGGTAGGCACATAAATCATTTTCATTATACCAACTAGGGGTGGGGCAAGTAGTTTCAATTTATTGAGGAGGTTTTATAGGTGGAAGTTATATGATGTTTGATTTGATTAGTTTCTCCAAAACCAAAGCATAAGATTCTCCAATAGGAGTGTATTGTTTTGGAGGTCCATGGGTTTGATTTAGGTTGGGTTATTTTAAATAGTAAGAGGAATTGGTTGAGGGGTTGGATTGGTTAATGGTTGGAGGTGGAGCAGTTTTGAGAACAACCAAGTTGGTAGATACCTTAGATTTAGAATGGTTGGATTGATTAGTTGGTTTTGATGATGAAGAAGAATCATTGTATTTAAAGGTGGAATTATTGTTCTAAAGTTTTAGTTTTCCTTCCATGATAGATCAAATTTCTAGGTTTTGTGTCATGGTAAAGGCCTCATCAAATGTTTGGAAAGTTAAAACTTTGAGAGTGGGTGAAATGTGTTTGGAACAACCTCATGAAAAGAGTTCAATCAATTCAGCTTGTGGTAATGAGAAATAAATTTGGTTGATAAGACCTCTCCATCTAGCGATGAAATCGACAACTGATTCATCATCGAATTACTTAATGAAATAAAGGTCAATTGTGAAAACCTTTTTAGCTACATTCACCAAAAAATGATCTAAAAAGACTTGTGTCTGAGTTCTAATCAAGAGCAAGTTCTGTCAAAGACATGGGTAAAGTTCAAAGGAGTAGGGCATCCTCATGTGCAATTAAATAACATGAATGGACAAATGCCTTCAAATGTTGTTGTGGGTCCTCTTTGCCTTGAAATTTATAAAATTTAGGTAATTCCCATTGGGGATGATAGGATAAGATTAGGATAGATGGGTGGATAGGTTCATTGCATATTCAGTCATAAGAGATAAGGTTATAGGTTCCTAAGATGGATGATTTGAGATTGGTCATTTAGTCAATTAACATCTTGACCAAGTTCGTTTGAGGTTATTTTGATGGAATATTATAAGATAGGTTGGGTTGAGGTATGGTAGATGTAACATATTGATAATGAGGTTGTGAAGATGTTGTATATTGGTAGGTGATCATAATATTTTGAGATGGTGCCCCATAAGGATTCATGGGTACATAAGATTGAGTTGAAGGGGCTATGTGACCTTGTGGATTAGGCACATATTGATAAGAGGTTTTGGGAATTTATTGAGAGGTTATTTTAGTTGGAGGTATGGATTTATGAGTGGGTTGGGGTTGATTTTGAGTAGTAACTTATGTGTTGATGGGTGGAAGAGTTTGAGGTATAGAAAGTACTAGATTTTGGAGATGGGTATAAGTTGGTTACATAGAGATGGTGGAAAGAGGTGTATAAGTTACCCCTAAGGTGGGTGTGGGATAAGTAATAAGAACATGGTTTACCCATACATAAGATGTGTTGGTTGCTGTAGGGGGTGTCTAATTATGGGTCAAAATATTGGATTGGATTTGTGTGGTGGTAGAAGGTGAGTTATGGGTATAAGATGAAGCTTGGGTAACCAAGGGTTGGGTTGAAGTAACACCCACCATAATCTCATGAGGCATGCCTATAGGAGGATCTATGGGAGGAACCAAAGTAATTGGGGTATGATAAGCTAAAGTGTTAAGATAGTGTTGAAGGGCATTGGGGTTATTATATAGGAAAGTGGTGAAATCAACATCACCTTCAACAATAATTCAAGGCATGGTAGGTGGGGTAGAATGATGAGGAGAACCCTCAACCTATAAATTATACCCCATGAATGATGAAGAGGAAGAGGTAGGAGATGTTTGATGGGTTTTATTCCTTATTTATTTCTTGGTAAAAACCATGTGAGGAATTAGAAAATAATAATGAACCTCTCACCTCAAAAAATGAGCAAGCAAAGAAAAAGTTCAAGGTAAACAAAGTATAAAATAAAAGTATAATTAATCCTAAGATTCATTTTAAAATCACTTTTGGCTTATGCCTTAAAGAGTGTGAAAGAGGTTTAGATTGTGAACCAGGTACTAAAAAAGTAAGCTAAGAATGGTTTCAATTTTGTTATGGTGGTAAAAAAGAATCTACACTAGATTGGGTATGTGGCCTAGTATTGGGGTCTTACTCCCCACACTTCATGAACCCAAATCTAAGCTAGGACACTTAGCCAATATATACCATTTGTCTAGAGTTTATACTCTACCAGAGAATAGAGTGGGTCCTCCCCTTGGTGATTAAATCCAAGTAGGATCACCAGAAAGGGTAAGGTGATATAATGGGTGATGAAATCCCAATGGGCCTTGTCTTAAGTATGTTATGATGTTTATTTTTATGCAGGTGGTTTTGTTATGTAACATATGTTTGATACTATTAATTCATGATGCTTTAATTAACTAGGTAAGATAAATCAAGAAATCAAACCATGAATGCAAAAATTTATTTTATATGTAAAAGTAAATGTTCAAATTTAATTTGATGAGCATACAGTAAAGAAGAAAGGGAACTAAGTCCCACCGAGCATGACAAAATGTTTTGATAGAATTTTCAATTTTATGACTAAGAATAAATAAGGAGATAAAGGCTATAGAAAAGGGGTAAACTAGATATGGTAGAAAAACTTGGTAGAAATGCACGCGATGAACTAGAAAAAGTAGAAAAATCTTATTTGGCTAGGGGAAGATGACCTGAATAAGAAAGCATTCAAAGCAACCTTGTTTATTAGACAAGGAGGAAGGGTGGATTGCCTAGCTAGGGCTAGATCCAAGAAAGTGTGAGCTATATATGGAGGTTGTCAATCCACTCTTTGATACAAGTTAATGTTAAAAGAAATGAAAGGAAAATTGCATACATGAAAGTATGAATACTTTAAAAATGTAAGCTAAAGATATAATAAACTAACATAAAGGTAAATTCTAATTTATTGAAAGAAATGTCCTAATCTGGTTTGGGTCTGATCAGGTCTATGATAGAAAATGGGAAAAAGTAGGGTTTGGTAAAGGGTTGGTTTAATGGTGAAAAATGAGGGTTTTGATCACAAACTCGAAGGTTATGGTCCCAAAGGGGTAACCATCAATGGTTATGGGTAATTGTCACTAGATAGGGTAATTATTGGTGGTTACCTGATGGGCCTAGTAATGTCAAAAAGGGTCTATAGGCAGAGAGGTAAGCTCAAGCTCTATTTGATGCAAAAGGTATTTTCAAGATCTCAGAATGGTAGGGTGGAGAAATATGTGTTCTTAGGTGAGATCACAGGTCTAATAGGAAGGAAACAAGGTAAGATCCATATAGGAATATCTAAGTAGATGGAAATGAAATATAAATAAAAAGTAATCAAATGCTTACCTGATCCTAAAGACTTTTTGGTAGAATAATGATGCTTGAAGGAGATCTAGAAGTAATTTTATAGAGGTTCAGGTTGGTGGCTATTGGATATATTTGTGTGAATAATCCTTAAATTCCTAGAAGACTTGAGTAATTGTATGGAGATAGACTAAATTTGGATATGTCTACGGATCTGATTTTGTCCATCCCTTTGTCCTCTTGCTCACTTCCTTTTATAAGCAAAAGGTGATGGATTAAGAAGATAATATTGTAGGATTATGAGTTATTTATGATGTCTTAAGAGATGGATTAGGCAAAAATTATTAAATTTATGCTTGAATTGCCTCAAGAATAGCTAGTGATGAGTTACCAGCTAGAGGACTTAACTGTCGATGATTAGGTAACTATCGATGGTTTACCTTAATCATTGACAATCGAGATACTAAATATAAATGGGTTAAAAAGTGGGTAAAAGGGGTGAAAATGGCGTTAAGGTCAGTTAGGGTAAAAAGGCTAGTTTGTTAGTAAACTAGCCAATGCAATCCAAGGTGAGGTTAGGTTAAATGGGTTAGGTGAAGGGATTAGTTCAATATAGGTTATTTTGAATTTATAAGTGTAGTCAAAATAAGAGAAGGCAAAGTTCGAGGCATTTTGACAACTAGAATCATGTGTGTGGTGTTCTAGTGTCTACAACTAGTCATTTAGTGTCTTATCATGTCCTTATTATGCCTCTTTCCTCCTCAGGTATTCTCATACAATTCCTAAATCTTGATTTTTACATTCCCTTTTTCATTCCCTATATTCCTCATATTTCCTCTTAAGAAATATTATTTTGTCTACTAATCACTCCCCTTGGGATTTCATTTGTGAGTTGATTTGTAAGACCATAGATAGGACATATCCATCCTAAAAAATTACCACCTTTTTCCTTCCTATTACCCACATATTTTGTTACATAATTTTTCCTATTTATTTCACCTTAGTGGTGTTCTCTTTTTGAGTTTTAATGTAAGACTGTGGATAGGACTTGACATTCTTCACAAAATTTTCCAATAATATAAGTCACAAACCAAATTACATGTGTCAAATATGAGATAAGATGTGATTTATTATGAAGTTACACATCATTGATAGGCTTCTTATCTTGATTTAGTGTGTTTTATGTTTACTTCATCTCTCTTTCACTTTTATATTCTTATTTTATGAGTGCATGTAAGAATACAATCATTTCTTAAAATGTTCATACTTCCCATCTTGAATTCATGTGATAAATTTAAGACCAATATTTTGCCAATTTTTTTTTCTCTTATACTTCCCAACATGATTTAGTATAATTTATTGACTTAATTTGATTTGTTTTTATACTATTTATACCATTTTACATACCTTCCATTTTATTACATTGTTTTCATACTTCCCAACGCGATTTAGTATGATTTTACTTGTTTTAATTTGGTGTAAAAATATTTCACTTTGGTTTAAAAATAAATTACTTTTTACCATCTTGTTTTACCATCCCTTATTTATTTATACTTAGTCATTTTCTTGTTATTACACATTTATGAACTTGAAATAGTGTATAGTACATTTTTAATTGATTATATTTTACCAAGTCCTTTTTTCCTATTTCTTTTTAACCATGCATGTTTTCTACGTAATGCTAAAAAATAAACCACATCTCATATATTTCATATAACATATAAAAAAAAGCTAAATACATGTGCTAGAAATAAATATATCCAAAGCATCCACAACCACAACCATAATAATGACAACATACAAAATCAATAACAATATGCCAAAATGATACATCATACACACACACACACACACACACACACACACACACACACACACACACACACACACACACACACACACACACACACACACACACACACACACACACACACACACACACACACACACACACACACACACACACATACATACAATAATAATTTTGATACAAGTAAAATCATATACAATTATCTAGCCCTATGGTTGGGCCCCATCTTATCTATTTTGTGGCCTAACCACGCTTCCTATTGAGGCCTCAGTCTAAATCCTTTGAATAGTATGCTATAAGGAGGCCATCTGAGATATAAATCCCTCTACCTACTCCCATATATGCACTATCTATACTTGTGCCTATGCCAACTCAATCTAGGTCATTGTATGAGCCTATGTCAGTTGGGTCTACATCATTGGATAAAGTTGTGTCATATATGTTACTATATCCAAATGCATAGATCTCTCTTTTATTAGGGCCTACTATGCTCATTTATCACATGTACCCATCTTTGATAGTGTATGCATGCTATCTATGCTTGTATCTACCTTACCACCTCCCTTGCTAATTTGAACCAGCTCAGCTGAGCTGGGGCAGATGGTACACTAGGGTCCTCTAATGTGGTAAGGTCATATGGATGTAGAGTCTCATCCAGGACATTATGGAGTGCTCCCATCACAAGAGACCCCCATCTCTCCTCATCATCAACTATGCCTAAAAAATTACACTTAAATAGATATTAGATTACTATTATATCTCACAATATCTATCTCTAGTCTCTATTTAAAAATAAAAACTTAAGCAATAATTTAATCATCTTTATTACCTATCTATGTCTTGGCCACTATGGTCTTACCATCCACATACTGACAAACATAGTCTTTCCATCCATGTAGCCTCCTATCAGCTCCTCTATATGTCACCTCTTCAACTTAAATTTGGTTTCCATGGCTCACTTCCATCTTAGATTGTACTTTAGTGGCCTCTCTATCATCTAGATCTCCTTTGGATCACCTATTGGGTCCTTAAGAATGGTGATAGTATCCACTCTCTTTTGCTCTTCCTACCTCCATTAATGGTGCATCCTTAGTAATCATAACTCATCTCACTAAAAATCTAGTGGTGGTATCTCTGATGCCACTACCTCTACATCCCTCTGCTCCTACTCTACTCCTTGTCATACTCACTGAGTTCATGGCAACTCATCATGTGGTCTAAGAATCAACCTCATCAGTAATGGCCCTAGTACCCTCCTCCCTCACAAATCTGTCACATACCAAGCCCACTACTTTTGCATCACTATCAATGTCATTAGATGAGGTAGGCCCATCTAACCTAGCACTTGTACCACTAGATGTGGCTCTCTCCATCAAGTATAGTGTCCAATAAAGTCTATCCCCACTGTAGTTGGTATAACTATGTACCAACTCATCCATGTAGTCATTATGTCCCCATATAGATGCCATACTATGTATTCACATCTCAAAGTCTACAACACTAGCACATGGGGCATAGCTTGTGTTACCTAGTCTTCTCTCCATCTCCAAACTCATAGTGACCTATAATCAACTATATGGGGTAACCCAATTGACTGATACATGGGAAACCTCTCAAGATCTAATCTATCAACAATATGATTAGTCCTATAATTTTTTTGACTAACACCTCATATAAATTATGTATGAGCTAGACCTAGATGAAATTTTTGAGATCAAATAGTATGCCCTCCTCTAGAATCCTCCTTCTCAAGGCTACCATGAACAATGGTACCTTGTTATCAAATTAATGACATAACAGTCATTGTGTCACAAGTCATATCATAGTTTTTTTTAATATTTAGAATCTGTGATGCATACACATCAAACATACTAACTCGCCTACCTCTTGATATCATATATGAGCCTATATCCCACATGGATAAGGATATCCTCTCCTCTAGGCTATCTGGTATGCCTATAGTCACTAGTGCTCTTATCACTGATATCCCTAGGATGGCATGCACATCCTCTAGCATGATAGCTACATCTACCATGTCCCCATCCACATCCCATCTGAAAGTATTAGTTAATTGTTCCCAACATCCACAGAACATGACTAATAGATCTGAACTCAAGGGAATCCTACACATGTCAACTATCCCTCTTAGGCCTACAACTACTAACCTAGTGTTTCTATGCAAAATTGCTTTCTACATTCAAAGAAGAAATAAGAAACTAAAAGAAATGGTCAAGGCTAGAAGATACCTGATAAAGTCGTGTGCACCGAAATTAGACGTTGGAAGATTCTCCTCTTTGGCTATGGAGGAATGACACCTGCGAAGAAAAGAGACTGAAACACGGAAAAACGTTAGTCAAAGATATGGTGGGCTATCAGGCAAACGCCCGATCCCGGAAGTATGAAGACTTCCTAGAAGGATATCAACCCACTGATAAAAAATCAGAATATTGGACTAAAGTAGATAACATGAAAGATAAAATGATAGAAATAAAGGACAGAAAATAAAATGCGTACCTGATAATGAAGTAAAATATTCTGTGCAGTCGCCGATGTCGGTCTCTGTGGTGCCGGCGTCGGTTAGGGAAAGTGCCGACGTTGGTTAAAGTGCCGGCATCGGTCGGAGTAGTGACCGGCGTCAGTCGGGGCAAGTTCTGGACAGAGTCTGGATGAGTTGTAGAAGGTCTGGTAGAGTCGAGATAGGGTCTGGTCAAGGTCGGGACATGGTCTGAACAGGGTCAAGAACAAGGTCTAATCAAGGTAATGTCGAGTTTGGACAGAGTCTGGGGGTTTTGGTCGAGTCTGGATGGAGTTATGGATTTGGATAGTGGGCAGGGATGTAAGGAAGGGAATCAGGGTTCAGGTCTATGGTCTAAAGATTCAGGGTGATAGAAATAAAAACAACAAACAAATAATAACCAGAAAGAAATAAAACAAACAGAGTAAATACTTACCTGCCAGAAGACATGATAAAAGCCATGATTGAAGTCGTTGAAGCGTTGCCGTAAGTTGATCGAAGCGAATGCAGATTGGTTAAATGCTGGAGTTGATTGATCGCCAGAGTTTTTGTGAATGTTCGGGTTTGGGGGTTGATTGATTGATTGATTGATTAGTGGATTGATTGATTGGCGGATGTTGATGAAGGCAAAGGGGCAGTTTGAGAGACAGTTTGATAACCGTTCGGGAGACCGATTGGGAACCGAATGATAATTGATAACGGAATTGGTAAGGTGACCGATGTCGGCAAGATTGCCGACATCGGCCGATAAGTGACCGACGTCAGCGACATCGGTTGGGTAACGACCGTCGTCAGCAGATGCACAATGGG
Organism: Torreya grandis; assembly: GCA_037957365.1. Lineage (NCBI taxonomy): Eukaryota > Viridiplantae > Streptophyta > Pinopsida > Cupressales > Taxaceae > Torreya > Torreya grandis. The sequence continues at coordinate 1,446,453 of JARHVA010003113.1, read as the reverse complement.
GGTAGAGTCTAGCTTTAGCTCTGTGCTCATTTTTACATGCTGCCAGGGTCAAGGCTAATGGAAAAAGTGATCGACAAGGGTTAAATAGGTGAAGAAGAATAAGACGGGGGATGACCAGGGGAGTCGACACAATTTTGGTGTCTACATTTGCCCCTTTTTGTCTTGTTGGTTGTTCTGGACGAACTGCAAGACAAAAATAGGAGTGATTGCCCCAGGTGAGGGATAAGGTTGATTTCGTCTTGTTGGTTGTTCGAATGAACTGCAAGACAAAAAAAAAGGAGTGATTGCCCCGATTATGGATAGGGTATTCCCCCTCAAAGCAGGAGTCGAGGGAAGGGAACTGAGAATCGGGTGCTGATTTGACAAAGAGTGGATGGAAAAGGGGTGAGGGTGAACACTGTAAAAGTCGTGATTGTGCACATACCACTGCACGAGATGGTCAGGTCAAAAGTGTCACAGGTCAAGGGTCGAGGAGTGCTAAAATTAAAGTAATCGGGCCTCAGCATTTAGGCGTCTACTGATCGGGTTATTCAATCTAAGCTGAAGCTCCAAATGGGTCATCATGTTCTAGGTATCTCGGGCTCAGGAAGTGCTCCTAGAAACATGAAAAAGTCACAAGTAGTGTGGATCAACCGGCTTGTGATCCTATACTTGTGAGGGTCCAAAAAGGTCTGCACACAATTCTGCTAACCAGTCATGAGGTAGCATACATGTAAAAACAACCAAGGCAACAGTGTCTTGGAAGTGGTCGAGGTTGGAGGAGATAGGCATGATCTCCAATGGTTGGTGGTCGATGGAAGGAATGGACGAAAGGATGTGGCTGAGCTAACCCCAGAAGACCCCATGTCAACTGAGTGCTGCCTACATAGCCCTGGTCATAGGGCCTCAGGCCAATGTAGTTCTCCCTAGAAGGGAAGGAGGGTCAAAGGGATGAAATTGGTCGTGGTTATGATGAAATGATGAGGGGAAGAGATGTTGCAGCCTTTTCCAAATGGTGTATTCTACAACATTGGTTTGAGAGGTCTTTCATCCCTAGCAATATTCCATATTTGTGATGGATGTATGCTAAAAATGAATTGAGGTCTATTTACGCTTCAGCAAGTATTGGTTTATGCTTAACATAAATTACAGCAGGTCAATAGTTTCCATGTGTATTGGTGTCCATAGAAACTAGGGTGAATAGGTTATGGGGGTGGTCTGAAAAGAGAGTTGAGTTGATTGATAAGTGATGAAGGTGAATGTGACCAAAGTGTAGAAGAAGTGAAAAGCATATTGCTCTTTCATTGACAAGGACCGAAAAGATAGCATAGATAGGGGTTATGAGAACCAAGAGCCCCGTTCATACGTGACGTCGTTGACCATAGTTATGTTAGAGCGGTAATCGAATCACTTCGACATTAAAGTGAGCTCGAAGTCCCTTGAGCAGGTGATAGGAGGAGGAAAGAGGGTAACCCATTTTTAGAGCAGAGATAACTATGCCCCTCTTTATAGGAGACCCTGAGACAACTATAAGTCAAGTCCATGACTCTTTTTTTTTTTTTTTTTTTTTTTTTTTTTTCTTTTTTTTTTTGGCACAGACTGATCAATGCGGGAAGCCTGCATAGAGATGTCATTTTCTTGGTGGTCAGGTGTGAAGCTGATCAATGCGGGAAGCTTCTAAAATAGTGATGTTTATTGCCAGATTAGTCATAGCCATCCTTCGAGGGAGTGGTCTAGATTTTTGTTTAATATAAGGGCTTTTGAATAGCTTTCCTTCAAGGGAGCAGTCTATTAATTACAGCAATGATAGTATCGCTATCCTTCAAGGGAGCAGTCTGCTTTTTAATTTTGATATTGATATAGTGACCATGGATATTGTGACATCTTGATTTATTTGTACAGAAATGTGAGTCGTGGATAAGATTATAGAAGGTCAAGGGCTCCCTTTTATGAGGACAAAGCATCCATACAGCATAAAAGGGTTATAGGAATTGTTAAGAGGAATAGGGTTGAAAGGAAGTAGGATTAAGAGGATGGGGATTGCTCAAGGGACGAGCTCAAGTTAAGTGTCAAGTGGATGAGTACTCGACTAGCAGTAGAACAGTCGTAGATGCAACGCATTAAGAGGCTCAGGTTCTGGGCATCCATCAAGAGAAGACAGACGATAAGTCCCTGATCCATACTTGTGCATGATAATAAAAGGTTCGAGCCAATTAGGAGCAAACTTGCCTCGTTTACTTCGCTCCATATTGGTCACATGTTGATTCTCTTTGAGGACGAGGTCTCTGATGTTGAAATCTCGTTCTCGCAGATTTTTGTCATAGGTGCGCTTGATGCGATGTTGATAGACATGGAGATGATTAAGGGCAGCAAGACGGCGTTCGTCAAGTAACTCAAGTTGAGCTAAGTGATCTTGACGAAAGTCATCGTTGGAAAGAATATCATGTAGAGAAATGCGGAGAGATGGGATCTGTACTTCGAGAGGTAAGACAGCCTCTATTCCATACACGAGAGAAAAAGGGGTAGCACCCGTAGAGGTTCGAATGTTAGTGCAGTAAGCCCACAAAGCGAAGGGAATGTGAATATGCCAATCCCTGCCTATGTCACTGACCACTTTCATGAGAATTTTGGTGAGAATTTTGTTGGAAGCCTCGGCCTGCTCATTTGCTTGTGGGTAGTAAGGCGAAGAAAAACTGAGTTTGACGTCGAATGAGTCGCATAGTGTTTGGACAGTTTTGTTTTTAAAGGACTTGCTGTTATCGGTGATGATTTTATGAGGGACACCGAAATGATAGATGATATGGGTGGTGATGAAGTCGATGATCTTGTCGGCTTTTGTGGAGACAAGAGGAATGGCTTCCACCCACTTGGTGAAATATTCAGTGGCTGTGATGATGGATTGATGACGAAAAGACGAATGAGGGTTAATCTCACCGATGAGATCTAAACCCCACTAAAAAAAGGCCAAAAATCCTGAGCGATTTGTAAGGCGTGACTAGGAAGATGAAGCAAGTTAGAGTGCTGCTGACACTTGATGCAATGCCGAACATAGTCGCTACAGTCTTGATGAAGGGTAGGCCAATAATAGCCCAAACGAAGGATGTGCTTGGCAACTGAATTCCCACTGAAATGTCTGTCACAAATCCCGTCGTGGACTTGTTGAATGGCTTGAGATGTTTCAGTGGAGGTGAGACAGCGAAGAAGGAGGCCGTCAAAGCCTCGCTTATAGAGAAGACCCCCTAGCATGGTATAGCGAGTGGTACGCTTGATAAAAGCTCATCGGGCATTACTAGAGAGGTTGGGAGGAATGACAGAGAAAGATAAGAAGTCTACAAGTTGCTTATACCAAGCATCTTGTGGGCTAGGGTCTATAGTGTTGACATGATGAATGTGAGAAGAGATATATGAAGGCAACGGCACACGACGCATCGTGACAAAAAGTCTAAACGCAGATGAGGAAGATGGGATATGTGAAGTGAGAGAAGCCATGGTGTCAGAAAACTTATTCATGGATCGAGGAATAGTCTGCAAGAGGTAATGATTGAAAGATGCAAGGAGAATGTCAGCACAATTTTTGTACCTATGCAAAATTTCATTTTTACAGAGGTATGAACCGTTGACCTGATTGACGACGAGCTGTGAGTCACCGAAGATGTTGATGGACTTGATGCTGAGAGAGAGGGCGGTCTGAAGTCCCAAAATTAAGGCCTCGTATTCGGCCATATTATTGGTACAATCAAAGTCGAGTTTAAAAGACAAAGGCATGGGCTCCCCTTTGAGTGGGATGAGAATGACCCCAGCACCCCCACCTAGTTGACATTTGGAACCGTCAAAGAACATAGTCATCTGATAGGTGGTGTCGTCGGAGGGAAGTGCAGCGATAGACTCATCAGGGAATTCACACTGCGAAGGTTGATTATCAGGAAGAGGGGCATCTGCTAGTTGATCAGCAATGGTTTGCCCCTTGATAAATTTCTGCTGGATGAATTCGAGATCAAACTCAGTAAGCAGCATGAGCCACCAAGCCATATGTTGATTCTGATATGGCTTGGAGTGCATGTACTTGAGAGGGTCAGTGTGGGTGATGACAAAGGTTTTGTGACTAAGAAGATAGTGGCGAAGCTTAGTAGCAGCAAAGACTAACGCCAAACAAAGTTTCTCGATATGGGTATACCAAGTTTCATAGTCGACCAGTGTTCAGCTGATATAATAGACTGCTTGCTCACGGTGATGCTCGTCTCAGTGCGCGATCATGGCACCTAACGAATGATGAGTGGCTGAGATATAAAGGTAAAAAGGTTGGTCATCTTTAGGTGGAATGAGAACTGGTGGAGAGACGAGATAGCATTTAAGGGCTTCAAAAGCCTCTTGACAGTCCTTATCCCATGTAAAAGAGACATCCTTCTTAAGGAGATGATGAAAAGGTTGGCAGCGGTCAGAAAGTTGCGAGATGAAACGACGAATGGATTGGAGCTTGCCTTACAAACTGTGAAGCTACTTGAGATTGGTCGGGGGAGGCATTTCGAGGATAGCGCAAATCTTGGCGGGATCTATCTCGATGCCACGGAAGGAAATGATGAAGCTGAGAAGCTTGCCAGAGAGGACCCCAAAGACACATTTCTTGGGGTTAAGACAAACATTGTACTGAAGAAGACGAGAAAAGATGATTTTGAGAATGGTTAGATGGTCACGACGAAGCTTGGACTTGCCGAGCAGGTCATCCACATAGTCCTCCATGATTTTGTGAAGGAGATCGTGGAAAATGTAGGTCATGGCACGTTGATAAGTGGCACCTATGTTTTTCAAGCCAAAAGGCATGACTCGATAGCAGAAAGTCCCCAATGGGGTAATGAAAGTAGTCTTGTGTTGATCTTCTGGAGCAATCAGGATTTGATTGTATCCTGAAAACCCATCCATAAGAGATAGCATCTCATGGCCGGCCATAAGATCAACAAGCTGGTCAATGTTAGGAAGAGGAAAGTTGTCTTTAGGATAGGCTAAGTTAAGGTCATGATAGTCTATGCAGATCTGAATCCCCCCAGTTGCTTTGGTGACTAGGACGATGTTAGAGACCCACTGTGGATAATCGATGGGCTGGATGAAGGAGACAGAAAGGAGGCATTGAAGTTCTTCTTTGACAAGGAGGGCAATGCAAGGATGCATCTTTTAAAGCTTTTACTTGATAGGCTTAGCCTCTGGTTTGGTGACAATGTTATGGGTAACGATGGTGGGATCGATGCCAGGCATATCACTGTAAGTCCAGGCAAAGGCCTTGCTATGGTCAGAGAGGAAATGGGTATAGTCAAGCTGCTCCTGAGCGTCTAAAGATTGGCCAATTTTTAAGACATAAGGAACATCAGAAGAAGGAAGGTTGATGTCAATGGTTGATTCATTTAACATAACCTGGGTCTCAGAAGGGAGGGAGCGCTGGATGAAAGAATCATCAGCGCCCATGTAAGAAAGAATGGCATCATCGTCAACGCAGTGAATAGTGTGAATGGTTGCCGACTCATCTTTGATCATGCTGGGAAAAATGAGAGGGAAAGAATTGGACACCCCATTGAGCTGATAAGTCAAGGGGTCCAGGCGGATGGTGTTTATGGAAAAAAAAACTAGGAGGAATGGAAACCACTGACTCTGTAGGTGAAGGGGGCAAAACAGGCGAGTGTGGAGGAGATTGGTCAATGATTGGTTCAGGATAAAGGTCTACAGGGTTTTGAGTGGGGTCGTGATATCCCAGACCATATTGTTTCTTGGCGTCGTCATCGTTGAGCGGTTGGATAGGCTGATGGGAGCCCTGCTCATAGCGTCTGAAACCAAAACCCTTCTTTGCACACCTATAAAGGTAAGTGTGTGCAAAAGCGGGGTTGCTAAGAAATGAAAAGTCTGATGTGAAAGGTTGAGGTGAAGAAAGAGGATTATCGTCAGTAGGAGCTAGATTAAGCCCCCCATAGACCAAGTTAGTGCGAAGGTGAGGGGGACCATAAGGTATGATCATCCCTATTCGATGGTCGTAGCTGGGGTTGTGATGAAGGCGTCCATACTCTTGTGGAGTTTGGAACATGTCTAAAGCCAGCAAGCGATACTCTCCCAATGGAAGTCTTTGGAAGATGTCTTCCATGGGGTCTGTGGTCATCGCTTGAAGGGGAAGTGTAAGGGTGACCGCCTGTTGCAAACTAGTCGAAGCTTTCGCAAATGGAGGCAGTGCCGGGGTTAACGGCTTGATAGGGATGAGGACATCGTTTAGACGGTAGGTGGTGTTGCATGTTTTGAAGGGCGAAGGGTCAGCAAGAATGGTGTGGACTTGTTCGTCATGCTCAAATTTCACACAACGGTGCAGGGTGGAGGGGACACAGGCCATGGCACAGATCCAGGGTCAGCCCAGTAAGATTTTGTATTGAAACTCTCCTTCGATAATGTAGAAGAGCTCCGGGACTATGCATGGACCAACGCGAATATGAAGAACGACTATGCCAATGGTCGTGGCAGTAGTGTCATTGAAAGAGCGCAAGATCGCGTCAGTTTTGGAGACGCAATTCTTGAGAAGAGCCAACTGATCAAAGGCATGGGTGGAGATGATGTTGATGCTAGCGCCCCCGTCAATCATAATGCATTTAATGCATGTCTGATCGATATAGGCAGTGATGAAAAGGGCAGTGTCCTAATCTTTCATGTTGGATGTGGGAATCTCAGAATCGCTGAATGTAATGGAGGCAACAGGGGCTAAGGAGTGGACCAGGGCAGCAAGTGGTTAGGGGTCCTCGGGTTGGATCTCCGCTGCCTGCATGGCTTGGATGAGGGCCTGACGATGTTGGGGTGAGGTTTGGATGAGATTATAGAGGGACATCTTCACAGGCATCTGGTGAAGTTGTTTCAACATGGAGTCGTGGATTGGTCCAGAAGAAGAAGACGAAGAGGAGGGTTGAGGCGTGCCAAGGATAGAAATCTTAGGCTTAGGCGGTTGAGGTGGATTGACAAAAGGGTAGGTCCAAGGAATGGTGGCTTTTTCTTTTGCCTTGTCCTTTTGTGACCTAGTGGTGATGTGAATGGCATTGATTTCAAAGATGGGAGGTGAAGGTGAAGAAGGGGTTGTAACCGGTTGATGAGATGTAGATGGGCTTGATGAGGTTGAAGGGTTATGAGAAGGAGTTAGGGGTCGGTCGAAAGTATCCTCAAAGAGAAGAGTGTCTTTATCTAGATAACGGCGGATGACAGCCTTGAGGGCACAGCAAGTCTCGATGTTGTGTCCTGGTGTACGATGATATAAATAAATCTTCGTGTCGTCGAACCAGGAGGGTTTAGACCTGAGAGGTTGGAAAGGCTTGATGGGTGGAAGAGTTATGCTAGAAGTTTGCAAAAGTCGTTGCAAGATTAAAGAGTATGAGCCCACTAAAGGGTCCATGCTCATCGATGTATGCGATGTCAATGACTTTTGCTTGGGTGAAGTTGGAGGAGGCTTTTGTACCACCTTTTGGGTTGATGGTGCGATGACAGGCGGAGACGGTACACTCTTTATGAGAGGTACCGCCTTTTTGGGAGAGGGTAGGCTAGTGATAGGTAAAGGAAGCAAAGGAGGCAACCGGTTTTGATTAGAGGTTGAAGTGGGAAGGATTCTGGTTAAGGTTGAAGGATGCAGGCCCAAAATAGAGGGTAATGGTGACGGAAGAGGAGGCATTCGCCTCTGTGGTTTGGCAATCTTTTGTGATTTGGGTTGAAGACTACTATTGGTTGAAGTCTGGTTTAAGTCCACCTTCACTTGTGGATGAGTGAGGTTGGAGACGGGGTGAACGCTAAGTGACTTGATATGTTTAGGTGGAGTAGATGAGGGTTTTGGTTTTGATGAGGTTGATGGAGATGTAGATGGTCTAGAGGTGGAAATCTGATTTTTGTTGATAGTCTTAGGAGGTTCTACCATGGGAGGATTAACAGCATGAGATGAGAGGGCCCGGGCTTGTTGAAGAGCTGTGAGACGGTTCCACAATCCCTGATGTTCCACTTTCCTAGAAGGGAGAAGTTCGAGTCTCTCTACTAGTTGGGAAAATGGCTGAGAAGATGCGGGATGAAGTTTGGGCTCTTGAGAAGATGCCGATGGTTGTGGGACTGAAGGTATGGTAGTTTCGGCCCCAAAGCATGGTGAAGTCGTGACAGGTTCATCTTTGGTTGGAGATGAAGGAGAGATAGGTTCTTCCTTGGGTGGAGAAGAAACTGGAGAATGAAGTTCCTCAAGCGGGTAAAGGGTAGGGATGATAGTGCCCTCCACTTGCGGTCGAGGAGTAGGAAAGGTTGGGTCCTCCATGGGCAGTAAGAAGGAAGATGGTGAAACTGGCGGTACTGGTAAGGTTGAGGCGTCTTCCAAGATGAGAGAAGTTGAGGGAGAACTAACCGGAGAAAGAGGTTCATCCACATGTGATGGACTAATGGATGAATTCACCTCTTGAGGTTGGTTAGGAATGAGGGGCGAGACCGTATTGACTGTTCGAATATTATGTTTATGGGTATTGTCAGTCAAGGTTTGGACATTGTTTTGGGTTGGTGGATGATTAGGGAACGGTTGTTTGAAGATATCGATACCCTAATTAGGAGGGGCATTAGGATTGTCGAGGATGAGGTCACCCTTTTCCAACATGTCTTGGATTTTGTTTTTAAGGGTTTTACAGTTGCCCGTGTCATGACCTTTAACACGGTGGTAGTTACAGAAGTCATCTTCCCTATACCACACAGGGATAGCGCGTGAGGGATCAAATTGTGGTGGTGGTCGGATCTGAGGGAGATTGATGGCCCCTTGTTTGATGAGTTTTTCCAGCACAGACGCATATGATTCTCCAAATGGAGTAAACTGTCGCTGTATGTATCTCTGCTGAAATTGGCAAGTGGCACTCATAGATGTGGATGGTTCAAGTTGATTAGTTGAAGGTGAAGAGGAAGAAGATCTAACAACCACAGCATTTGTTGAAGCTTTAGATTTAGGATTGGATGAGGAAGGCTTAGAAGAGGGGTCATTGGTTTTGGAGTTAGGATTCTTACTCTGCAACTTGACTTTATTCTCCTCGACGGCACGTAACTCAAGTTTACGAGCCATCGTGAAGACTTCGTCAAAAGTGCGGAAGGTTTGAACCCTCAAGGTAGAAGAAATATGTTTAGCACAGGCTTGAGAGAAAATTTCAATAAGCTCAGGCTGGGGTAAGGAAAATGAAAGTTGATTGATAAGGCCCCTCCACCGAGCGACAAAATCAGCAATGGATTCATCCTCGAACTAGCGGATAGAATAGAGGTTTGTGATGGAGACCTTCTTGGTGATATTGATGGAGAAATGATCCAAGAAGAGCTGGGCTAGCTGAGTGAATGTGAAGATGGAATGGCTAAGAAGAGAGCTGTACCAGTCAAGTGTAACACCCGAGAGAGACATGGGAAACGTGTGTAAGAGCAATGCATCATCGTGGGCGATAAGGTAACAGGCGTGTCTGAATGCCCGTAAATGTTTTTTTGGGTCTTCCTTGCTTTGGAAATGAGAAAACTTAGGAAGTTCCCACTGGCTGGGATATGGTCTGATGGGGACTGAAGGATGGATGGGCTCGTTGCAGATTTGTTCGTACGAGAGAGTGTTGCGTGAGTCAGAAACAGAAGTCTCTAGGTTGGACATTTTATCCATCAGCATCTTGATAATATCTACTGATGGATTGGTGGGTGGAATGCCTCCTAGATTGTAAGGCGCTTGAAAGAGGTTGGAAGAGGTATACGACGTAGTCGGTTGTACCAATAAGGGTGCAATGTACGGATGACTAGTCATAGGGATAGAAGAAGTGACTAAGGATGGTTGGATAGAAGGTATGGCTAGGTTTGATGTTGTCATGGGAGGTTGGTTAGAGGTAACATGGGCCAATGGATAGGTAGCCACCCTAGTGTTGATAGGAGTAAGGGTGGGCGGAATAGAGACGACCAAGTTTTGAAAGGGGGTAGAAAGTGGTTAAATGGACTGAGATTGATAGGGGGCCAAAACCCCAGTGAAATTGGGCCCAACGACGGAAGGAGAGGCCACACTTGGATGGTTGGTAAAAGGTTGTCATTGGTTAAAGCAATAGCCTGGGTATCTGAGGGTTGGACTACGGACGTCGTTGATACGACCGCAGTTTCGAGGAGAGAAGTCGGCATTCTATAAATTGGATTGCCCAAGGGGTCTCGCATTCGGTTATTTGCGAGATAGTGTTGCAAGGCTGCGGTATTGAGGTCCAAAAATCATGCAAAATCTTGGTCCCCTTCTAGGATAATAGGCATTTGGGTCAGAGATGGTTTGGTAGGAGTTCTTTCAGTTTCTGAGTTGAACTCCATTATAGGGTTGGTTGTAGGTGGGGTAGACGGAAGAGGATGATGCCTCGTGTGATCGACTAGAGCCTTGGCTTGGCTACAAGTCAGAACCATTCAAGGCAAGGAAGAACGTCCTCACAAGCTCAAACAAGCAGATAAGAACTAAAAAAGATGAAGACACAAGCAGATCCTAAAACCCTAAAAGTAAATTATTAGGATTATAGTGGCTTATGCCTTAGAATGTGTGTAGAGGAAGATTGGCTTTTGAGTCAGGTCCTAGAAGAAGCAGTCTATGGATGGTTTCAGGTTTTGTTATGGTGCTCAAGAAGTCTGTGTTAGTTTTCGTACAGGCCTGGTGCTAAGGAGCAAGCTCCCCTCACTTCACGATTCCAGTGGTTAGCTAGTTTCGCTTAGCTAAAATATACTTCCACTATAGTTTAGGCTCTGCCAGAGAATAGAGTTAGCTCTCCCCTTGGTGATGAAATCCAAGTAAGATCACCGGGACGGGTAAGGTATCCGCTGGGGGATGAAATCCCAGTCGGGCCTTGTCTCAGGTAAGTTAAAATGTTTATTTTGTGCAGGTGGTTTGGTCATGTAACATCAAGTGATCTAGATTAATTCAATATGCGGTTTAATTACTATGTGTGATCTAAGAGATGCAAGCAAATAGAAATGAATGCAAAGTGTTTTAATGTCTAAGTTGAAATGTTTGTTCGTATGAAGATGAAAGGAGAAAGAGTCGAGGAATATGAGTTTTAGCTAGTCTAGAAGTGCAAGAAAGAAAAGAAAAGTTCATTTTAGTCCTGCTTATGATGTCGTTTAAGAAGAGACGAAAGGAGGCGAAAAGGAAGGAAGCTAATACACCTATATGAACGAAAGAAAGAAAGAACCCAAGGAAGGCCTTAGGGTCCCACCGGGCGTGCTAGAATGTTTCTATGCAAAATTGCTTTCTACATTCAAAGAAGAAATAAGAAACTAAAAGAAATAGTCAAGGCTAGAAGATACCTGATAAAGTCGTGCGCACCGAAATCAGACGTTGGAAGATTCTCCTCTTTGGCTATGGAGGAATGACACCTACGAAGAAAAGAGACTGAAACATGAAAAAATGTTAGTCAAAGATATGGTGGGCTGTCAGGCAAACACCCGATCCCGGAAGTACGAAGACTTCCTAGAAGGATATCAACCCACTGATAAAAAAGCAGAATATTGGACTAAAGTAGATAAAATGAAAGATAAAATGACAGAAATAAAGGATAGAAAATAAAATGCGTACCTGATAATGAAGTAAAATATTTTGTGCAGTCGCTGATGTTGATCTCTGTGGTGCCGGCGTCGGTTAGGGAAAGTGCCGACGTCGGTTAAAGTGCCGGCGTCGGTCGGGGTAGTGACCGGCGTCGGTCGGGGCAAGTTCTGGACAGAGTCTGGATGAGTTGCAGAAGGTCTGGTAGAGTCAAGATAGGGTCTGGTCAAGGTCGGGACAGGGTCTGAACAGGGTCAGGAACAAGGTCTAATCAAGGTAATGTCGAGTTTGGATAGAGTCTGGGGGTTTTGGTCGAGTCTGGACGGAGTTATGGATTCGGATAGTGGGCAGGGATGTAAGGAAGGGACTCAGGGTTTAGGTCTACGGTCTGAAGATCTGGGGTGATAGAAATAGAAACAACAAACAAATAATAACCAGAAAGAAATAAAACAAATAGAGTAAATACTTACCTGCCAAAAGACATGATAAAAGCCATGATTGAAGTCGTTGAAGCGTTGCCGTAAGTTGATCGAAGCGAATGCAGATTGGTTGGATGCTGGAGTTGATTGATTGCCAGAGTTTTTGTGAATGTTCAGGTTCGGGGGTCGATTGATTGATTGATTGATTAGTGGATTGATTGATTGGCAGATGCTGATGAAGGCAAAGGGGCAGTTCAAGAGACGGTTCGATAACCGTTCGAGAGACCGATTGGGAACTGAATGATAACTGATAACGGAATTGGTAAGGTGACTGACGTCGGTAGGATTGCCAACGTCGGCCGATAAGTGATCGACGTCGGCGACATCGATCGGGTAACGACCGTTGTCGACAGATGCACAATGGGGGTAGAGTCTAGCTTTAGCTCTGTGCTCATTTTTACATGCTGCCAGGGTCAAGGCTAATGGAAAAAGTGATCGACAAGGGTTAAATAGGCGAAGAAGAATAAGACGGGGGATGACCAGGGGAGTCGACACGATTTTGGTGTCTACACCTAGCTCTATCACCTATGGTCAGACACTCCAATAGATCTGGTAGCCAAGACACATCTACCAATCTCTAGACCGTCATCCCTACAACCAAGAAACAACAAAATATGTATTATATCCTCAATGTCATTTATAGTCAAAATACATTCTTTTTACAATTTTAATAAAAAAAGCTTAAATTTATTTAATTCATTTATTTCTACCTTTTTTTAACCTACTCAGCCCTTTTTACCCTTGGTCATTTTGGGCCATTCTTGCCTTCTTTTGGCTTTTTACATGCATTTTCATAGACTTAAGGTTCTTTGGTCAACCTAGTTTGACCAAACTTTCCCTATTTTTAGCTTGGTTGACTTAAAAATCCAAGTTAACCCTTTTTTCCCCCTCCCTAGTACTAGATTATCATTCTAAACTTTTTATATCAGTTGGCAAACTATATGAGGTTGACAATCTACAAAATATATAAGGTCAGGACACACCTACTAGGTCGGTAGTGTGTATTTTGCACATTTTTAGCCAACTGGGTCGACTAGGTCGACCCAATTGTTTTTAGCTATCGACCCCTTACATTTTCCTAAAAAATTACCTTTTTGCCTTTTTTTTCTAATTCCTCTAAACCCATTTCCCATTTTTCTATTTTCTACCTATAGAATTTAACTTTTTTTCCATTTTAACATCTATGAATGCTAAAAATTATTTTTTTCTAAAAATCCACTTAATTTAACAAAATACTCAAAAAATGGCTTAAGATTCATAGTTTCATACCTGTAGTGCACCTGTTAGCACTCTTGAAGCCCCTCCTCATCGAGCTTCTCTTTTTTCTCTCCTTCACAAGTAAAAATAACCAAATGGCTTCTCTTTCCCTCTATTTAAAAACACTTTTCAAAAATCAAATTCTTCAATTATTTTCCTATAGATTCCTTCTTTTACCTATGTCTTTGTTTTTACTCATCCATTTTTAAAAATGTAAAATGATTTAGACTCATGATGATGTATAGAATATTTTGCACTGCTATATGCATAATTTACAATTTTTTTTTATTTTTGGCTATTTTTTTCACTAACTTTTACAGGTTCACCTAGTGTTCTTCAAATTGGATGCCTTCACATTTCTTGTGTCTACTTATTTATCTACAATATTAAGGTAAGTAAAGGTATGTGGTTTTGAATTCTATCCTTTCATTTATCTTATTTGTTACTTACTACACTTTACTTAGCATCAAAATTGTGTGTTATTATGTTCTATTTCTTAAAGCACCATCCCATGTTGCACTTACATGACATGTGATGAGCTTTGAGTGGGGTATATATATACACATAATATTTTTAATTTTTATTGATTATTGACACTTTGTATCTTGTAATAACCCATCAAGTCTCAATCTTTATATGTTCATGCCTTAAGGGGTACACCAAGAAAGGGGTGGGTAGGCCATTAGTGCTTCATAATATTGTTGTCCCTTTTGCCACTTGCCATCTACACACTCATCTCCTAAAAACCATTTACCCTAAGCTTATTCTTCTCAGCCTTGCCCATTCCAGTCTTTTGCCATGCTTTATCTTTCTTGATGTAGTTCCCTTTTGGATAGTTAGTTGTACTATGTCTATTGGGTTAACTCTAAATAGTCTAGGGGTATTTTTCCCTTTTTGTGTTTGTTAGCCTTTCAATCGCCCTAGCTCAGACCTAGTGAATTATCCCCAAAAACATACAGGGTCAATTGGGTCGACCCTATACAGTCAACATTTTTTAGAAGATTTAGGGAAAGATCCACCTATATATATAAGTTCATTTCCAACCATTTGTAAGAAGAGAAGCAAAAAATAATAAGTACAAATGAACATCTGGTTATTGACCATTCTACTTGAGGAATAAAAGTTATGGTTCCATACTTTCTTTGGAGATGTGGATATTGTCTTGTGAAGAAGTCTTTTGGATGCATAGATAGGTTTTATAGCCGAAAGCTGATTTATCTTTGTTATCCTTACATACCATAATAATATCTTGTGAAATACCTTGGCCAAGGGAGAGATTAAGGCTCGACGGGTTCATCTTCAAGGTAAGTATTCCTAACTTTATTCCTCCCTTTTAACAGTAGATAGATAATGTAGTGCTTCTTTCTTCCATGTATAAGGATTCCATATACATTGACATGAGTATATGTCTTCTATGTATGTTTAGTTTAGTTTATTTTGTTTCTAACCCCCACTTAGTCCCACAAGATTTGGTGTGCACTAGATTAGATTTACTTTGTTGTTTATTAGAATATAGTGAACATTAAACCTAAGATTCCTTTAGGGTTGTTGTGTGATTTTGTTAGACTGTAGCTTCGGAACCCTTCCTAACATGGTGAATTATGACAAGTGATCCCCTAATCAAGTCTAACAGATCCCCATATTGGTCATGCCCCCACTTAACAAATGTATTCCCAATTAGAAGTGTAGGTATGCCCTATCTTTTCCAAGCCAAGATTGATTTATAGACATGATACATTTCTAATTGCATACACTTCTCATGAATACTTCTATGCTCTCCTCTAAGGTTTTATAATATGTTTCAAAAAATTATTCTAAACATATTTCTTTTATTTCACTCTCACATATCAAAAAGATAAATTTGCTTATGTATAATCTTAATGATCACATGACAATACAATCATCCATTCACCTTATTCCTTCAAGATCGATCATAAAATTAGCTTTAAGACTTTATTGACATATTGATCAGCCATAATTCAATCACATATTGGTCAGCCACAATACCTTATAGCCTTATTCTCCATTAGGACTCATAGAGACTGGTGTGAATCTTAGACCATATAAATACACCTTGAATACTCTTAGACTATCTAAGGCACTTTGTTCATACTCAAAATTCATGACAAGATGTTTTTTAGACAATACATGAGCAACTTAGACTTGGTTCTCAACATGAAATTATATATAGACTCATATACAATAAGTACTAATCTAGACACACTAAACACAACCTATCTAAATTATTTACACCTATTTTAACAATCTTGAATGATCAAAACACACAATTAGGGCCATAAGGCCATACTTGCCTTATAGAGAGGCTCATGGGCTTATAGCCCTATTGACCCTATTTTCCCTACATAATTTTTCTTATATTCTTGATAACACAAAAATCAAATATGATTTGGATACCCATTAAGGGACTACATAACATATGTGAAATGTGGGCATGGCTACTGTGTATGCAATATGGCTAATAAAAACTATGTTAGACCTAATTAGGTCTCTTAAGAACCCTATTTTGGGTTGGTAGAGAGGTTAAGGAAAGTCTAGACATTGTAATATATATGGAAGATGTAAATAGTCATTTCACAACTATCTAACCAAAAACCACTCATAGCCTAACCCTAAACCATCATCAAATCACCTTAACTGAGTGAACCTATGCATAAAAGGACTAAAAACAAGGTTATATTAGACTTACCCATTGAATTGGGTCTTGAAACTTCATAAAATAGATGCACACATTTAAAGCACAAGGATTTCAAGTTTTTGTAATTTTTCACCATACAGATGCTTAGATCAATAAAACCCTAGTTTAGGCATAGTTAGCACTTAAATGAGGATACAAATAACATATTAGGGTTTCAAGAAACCAAATAATTTTTTTTGAGATTAGGTTTACCTCTTGTAAAGTCTTGAATAGTCACAGTGGAGAAAGGCATTCACCAAACCCTCACTATTAACCTATCGCTTGTTACCCTGTCTATCTTCATAACACAATCAATAGAAAAGTATAACAAAAAGCTTCAAAACTTTCTCAAAAATCACTCTAATCTTTATTTCATCTATCATAAAACTTAATACATCTATTCCTCATGAAAAATCCATCCATATAGGTATACAAAAAAGTTTGGTTATCTAAAAGCTATTTTTAGCTTCACACAACAAACTCCCAAAATGGAGTTAACAACTTTTCCAAATAAATAATATCTCAACCACTCTAAATCTCATCTAACCAACCTAAGATCACATGGAATATGATCTCTAAAACTATTTTATATGCAAATCTATACAATCTTGGCCTTTAGACATGTTTAGGCCTTATTACAAGGTTAATAGACATTTTCAAATTTGAAAGTTTAAACAACATAATTTTGGAGGGAAAACTAATTAAGAATAACTAAGAGACCTAGACTCAACCAAAAAAAAATGAAAACACATTGAATACATGAAGATGCTCTTGCATCATTCTTCCAAAGATAAAAAAGAAGCATTCTTCACTTATTATTGTTCTTCATCAACTCTTCCACATTGGTGCCCAACTTGTGGATGTCATTTATAGTCAACCATGTTGCATCTTTAGCTAGTAGGTTCTTCCATTTGGTTAGGTACTGGAAATATTCCTTATCTCTTATTTTCTTGACCACTTTCTTATCTAAACTACTCTCAACCTCCTTTGGTACTTCCTTTGGCAATTGTTGTTCCCATTGGATAGCTTCATCAACCCTTGTTTCAATCTCTTTAGCTGGTTGTTCTTTACCTTTATAGGGATATAGATCAGCAACATTGAATATTGGAGGGATTTCAATCCCTTTTGGTAATTCTATCTCATATGCATTGTTTGAAAACTTCCTTACCACCTTACATGGACTAATTTTCTTCACTTTCAACTTGTACCCTCTCTTAGGTAATATTTCCTTTATAAGGTGGGAAAGAACAAGGTCTCCAATACTAAAACCAACCTCTCTCCTGTTCTGATCTACTATTTACTTATACTTGATGGTTCTTTCTTCAAGTTTCCTCTTCACTTGTTCATGCAAATTTTGCATTATATTGGCAATCTCTTCTACATCAATACCCATTGCTTCCATCTTACCTAGATCTCTTAACTCATATACACCCCTTTGATTTATTCCATACAAGACTTGGAATGGACTCATTCTTATACTCCTATTTGGAGAATCATTATAGGAAAACTTAGCTTTTACAAGTACAAGATCCCACTATTTTGGTTTCATACTTACCAAACTCCTTAAGATATTACCAAGGATCCTATTGACAACTCCAATATGACAATTAGTTTGTAGATGGTAGGCTAAAATAAAGCTAAAATGTGTGACCAAATTCTTCCATAAGGTCCTCCAAAAGTTCCCAATAAACTTAGTGCCCCTATCTGAAACAATGCTCCTAAGGAGCCCATGAAATCTCACAATCTCTTGAAATAATAGATTGCTTATCTTAGTATCATCACTTGTTTTTTAACATGGAATAAAGTGAGCCATTTTTTAGAACCTATCAACCACTACAAATATAAAATCACGACCTTTCTGAGTTCTTGGCAAAACAAGTATAAAAGCTAAACTTACTGAATCCTGAGGCCTGTTGGGAATGGGTAGTGGTTAGTACAAACCTACATTCTGACTGCTTCCCTTGGCATGTTGGCATGTATTTCACCTCTCAAAAAACTTCTTGACATCAACACCCATACCTGGCCAATAGTAATGAGCACTCAATTGTGCTAGTGTCTTATTCTACCCAAAATATCCTATTAAGTTGCCACTATGTTTCTCCTTCAACAAATTCTTTCTCATAGAACTCTTGGGTATGCAAAGCTAACTACCTCTAAAAAACAAACCTTATTTGATCATGAAATCTATCCAAGGACTCTAATTAGACCCTACTGGATTAATTTAAGCTTCATATGGTTTTTTAAATTCTAGATCTTCCTTATACATCTCCTTCAAATCTTCAAATCCCAAGATGCTCATTTGAGATTCCTGCATGATTAGATTCCTACTAATTAAAGTATCTGAAACCTTGTTAGATTGTCCCTTCTTGTGCTTAATATTTAATGTGAAAATTTGCAAAAACTCAATCCATTTAACATGCTTTTGACTCAACTTGTTTTGATTACTAATAAACTACAATGCATAATTGTTAGTGAATAAAACAAACTTGTTAGGAAAAAGATAGTGTCTCCATTTTTTCAAAGATTATACAAGAGCATAGAAATATTGATAATAGGTTGAGTACCTTTTCTTAACATAACTTAGTTTCTCACTATAGTATGCTATAGCTTTCCCATCTTGGCTTAAGATAGTTCCTATGGCAGTCTCACTAGCATCACATTCCACTTGAAATAGTTTATTGAAATCATGTAAGGTTAATATTTGTTCTTCATTTACTTTCTTTTTCAATAATCTAACACTCTTATTAGCATCCTCAATCTAACATAACCTTATTTTGTCACCCTTGATTGTTTTTATCATTGGAGTAACAATTCTACCAAAATTCCTTATGAATTTCTTATAGAAGCTAGCCAAACCATAAAATCTTCTTACCTCAAAAGTGGTCCTATGTGTAGGCCACTCAAGTATGACTTTGATCTTCTCCTTATCCATCTTCAATCCTTATTTATAAATCATAAATCCTAAGTATATCAATTCTTCCCTCAAGAATCTACACTTTTTCACATTGATTAACAATTTCTCTTCATGTAGCTTACTCAATACCATCCTCAAATGTTTAAAATGATATTCTTTAGTTTGAATAAAAATCCAAATATCATCTAAGTATACTATCAAAAACTTACCAGTGAACTCCTTAAGTACTTAATTCATCAGCCTCATGAAGGTGCTTTGTGCATTGGTTAGCAATGGCATGACTAACCACTCATAGAGTCCATTATTGGTCTTGAAGTTTGTTTTCCATTCATCCCCTTCTCTTATCCTAATTTTATGGTAACAAATTTTCAATTCTATCTTGGAAAAATATGCAGCTCCTCTAAAAAAATCAAGTAAATAATCAATTCTAGGCAATGAGAATCTATACCTGATAGTGATCTTGTTGATTGCTCTGAAGTCTATACACATTTTCCAACTCCCATCATTCTCAGGACTCAAAACTATGGGAATATAATAAGGAATTAGAATCTCTCTTACCAATCCTTTGTTCAACAATTCTTGGACTTGATACTTTATTTCTTCATTTTCCTTTGGTGTTAACCTTTAGGCAGCCTTGTTTGGAAGATTTACCCCTAGAATCAAGTCTATGTGATGGCTGATACTTCTCAATGGTGGTAACTCATTAGGTAAATCATCTAATATAATATCAATGTACTCATTCAACATATCTTAGATCTCTAGAGGTAAATCAAGTAACTTAGTGCTAGTGACTACACTTCTTGGCTTAACAATCACATCAAAGTTTACCTCTTCCTTCTTCATTTGATGTAGAAACTATTAGGGTGTGGAGCTAAAAGCTTCACCTTGTTATAAACAGAAGGAAGATGTTGAGTATGCAGTCATCGGCGTCGGCAGGCCACAACCGATATCAGTCAGGGATCAATGTACAGCAACCGGCATCAGTAGGATATCAACCGGTGTCGGTCACCTCCAGGAAGGCAGGGACCGACGTCGGTCGCTTGTGGTGGTTAGAACTGTTGTTGACAAATAGTCAGTTAAGTGAACAGAGAGTTTGCATGATAAAGACTAGTTTGAGTCTTTAAGCCGCTTGTCTAAATTAGTGTATGTATGAGATCTATATAATAGACTCATGGGCTGTATTGTTAAATGGAGAACTTGTAGAAGAACTATGTAGAACTTGGAGAGTTCTTCCCATGGTGGAATCAAGTAAGATTCCTCATGTATGTAAGATCAAGTTTGATATGCAGGGTGTTGCAAGATCATGGAGGAGATCTACATGTGATAAGTAAGATCAGGTTGGTCTGCAGAGGTGTGTGTATGCGAGGGTCAAAAGGAGATCGGTGGGGGAGAAGGATCCAAGGTGATAGAAATACATCAGGAGCAAGATCATGGTGAGATCTACTTGGAGTACCGATTCGTACTCGATTGTATAGGTGTACAATGAGGTGAACAACAGCTTGTGTTAGCTGTGTGTTGTGACCTATGAGAGAAGATTACTCAGGTGGGAAGATTACTTGGAGCCCTTGAGGAAGAAGCCTCACAGAGGTGGAAGAAGAGTGTGATCTCTTTATTGTAATTTCTTTTGTAATGAGTTGAATACAATTGTGTGTTGCCTCTCATATTCTGTGTGTTTTCTTATTGATAGTTATTTGTTCTTTTGGGTATTTCCGTATGTTTAAGTTTCTTATACATTGGTAATCATGTGTGCTCTTAATTCTGACAAGTTATGTCAGAGCTTTGGGGAACTTAGGTCCTATCAAGTGGTATCAGAGCTAAGGTTGTAGGGAGCAGGTTTTGTGTTTGGTTACAGGTCACTCTCAGGGGTTTCTGATTGAGTGGGAGTAGAGCAATGGCAAAATAAAGTAAGCTAAGAATGGAGGAATTGAAAAGCATGAATGGTCACTTACGGTCCTATGGAAAGAAAGAGCAGGTAAAAGAAAATTGTTGGTTTGTGGAAGATCAACATGAAGGAACTGAAGATGCAGATGTTGCAGGTGTTGTTGCATAGGATGCTCTGGGAGGTTTCTTGGATAAAGTAGAATCTTGTTTCACAGATTTTGTTGCCTATTTCCATGCAGCCCCAAGGAGAGGAGCTGGTGAGCCTTGTCAAAGAATTGGCAAAGGGGAAGTAAAGTTGAAATTGCCGATGGCCAACACATGGGTGTTGAAGAAGGTCATGCAGGTCCCAGGTTTGAAGATGTGGCTAATTTCTTCAGAAAAGTTGGGTGATGAGAGATGCACAAGAACTCTCACAGTGGGTGCACTTGAATTAGCTGGTGGTAAGAAAGCAAGTACTCTTTATCTACTTGCTTATATTACTGATTCTTCTTTTATTGCAGAGATGTGGCTTTGTAGGCTTAGTCACATGAGCAAGAAGGAGATGCATGTTCTTAAGAGGAAGACTGATATATTTGATAGACTTAAGAACTGGAAAGCCTTGGTGTTCTTAGAGAAGGTGACAGACAGAGACTAGTGGATGGGGCTGGATACTTCTGAGCAGGGTAGTTTGGACATGGGTTTTGATTCAAAGGAGCTCATGGGTAAA